>JAXGGA010007649.1:0-61344 GCA_038373865.1 Uloborus plumipes
TTATTTATTTTTAATAACTAGTTGATTAGTCCATGCTATTAATTATTCAGCTTAATGTATAAATTATGAAATATTTTAATAACTAATTATGTTTCTTGAAATTAATTAAAAATTAATTAATAACGAATCATTTTTAATTAATATAATTGGAGAGGCGCCTGTTTTCTCTGGGTGCCCGCGCCGAATTTCATTCCCAGTCCGACCCTGGTTCAATGATTTAATAAATTAAATTTCATGACATATCGGGTAGATAATACAGTTAATAATAAATATATCATTGTTTTTTGGTTTAATTAATTTTATGTCCATGAGAGGGGGAACAAAAGCATATGGTCGTCGCGAAAAACATGCATATACTGTCAGCAGGATATCTCTTAATGGAGAAATAACCAAAGTAAACTCTTTTCCTGTGAATAGCTAACATATCAGTGGCTTGTTTAAAAAAAAATTAAAGTTTCTACTGCTCCCCCTTTATGAGAAAAATGGCTGCCAAGATGGCCAAAAACGCATTTTTTGCCTTATGGCTTATCTTTAAGCTAAAATATTTCCAAGAAGGAGTGAGAAACCCAAAAAATTTATTGCGTAGCAATTTACAGGGAGGACCTGTACACTACCAGAAAGTGAGAAAACCTTTGGTTTTGTTTGCCTTTTTTTTGTAATAAATGCCTGAATTTTAGCAAAATCTGCAAAATCAAGTTTTTGTGGTGACAACTTCAAAGAGCCCTGTACCTTGGCAATTTTCCTTATGAACGTTCTAGTATTTTTTTTCAGAATGCCTGGAGTAACTAGTTTCCATAGATATCTAACACTTTTATTTTGCATGAGTACGATTTTTTATAAAAAATGATTAAATAACATCACTTTTTTAGTATTTTGACGTGGCGGACAAACTTTGAGGGCATGTATCTCAGAAAATAAGTGGAGCAGGTAACTTTCCTTTTGGGCTTTTTCATACCTCTATACCATCAATCTGTGTACTAAATTAAAAAAAAATCCGAGTCGGTCGTGCGACCCCCATTCGGTGATTTGGTATGGAATCGCTCTCATGCATTTTTAGCGATTTTTTAGCCTACTTTCCCGTTAAAAATAAAAGAAAGACGAAAAAAGTATTAAAAGTAGCTTAATGCATCGAAAAAATATCGCCAAGTCCAAAAAAAATCGCCAAGTTAAAAAAAATATCGCCAAGTCCAAAAAATATCGCCAAGTTAAAAAAATGAAGAGGTAAAATGAATATCGAAAAATTAAAAATTTGAAAGTAGGGTATTGAGATGGGGAATTTGTGTGTCGGTCGGTCTGTCTGTCCCCCCCTAATAACTTTTGAATGAACATTCCGATTTGGACAAACTTTTTTTTGTTGGAAAGATCTCGGCGAGTACAGCTCATTCCCATATTTGATTTTTTGATTTGAACAATTTTTGGTTCAACTTTGAGCCGTTCAAATAACCGGTCCCGCGATACTAACTTTTTAATGAACAGTCCGATTTGAACAAACTTTTTTTTGTTGGAAAGAACTTTTCAAGGATACTTCATTCTCGTACTTACATTTCCGATTTGAACAATTTTTCATTCAACATTGAACCGCTCAAGCAAGCTGTCACCCCTAATAACTTTTGAGTAAACAGTTCGAAAAAAAATGACTGACTGTGCAGACGATTTTTTGTTTATTTATTCATTTGTTTTATTGAATTTATTATTATTATTATTATTATTTTTGGCAGACGATTTTTTTTGTAACAAAAATGTTTCATTCACTAGGGCATTTTATTCTTTATTTATATTTAACAACTGGCAACGGATTAAAAGTGAAATTCGAGACATTTTATCAACGGACGAGTTTTTTTTTCTTTTTTTTTCTTTTTTTTTTCTTTCTTTGATAAAATGTGTTTTGATGTACTTTGTACTTTTAATTTTTTTTTGAAAACAATTGAGGAATTTTTCTACGGAAGAACTGTAACAGTTACATTCTTTAAAAGGTGCGACAAAAACTTTATTTATTCATTTATTTACTTTTTATGTGTCTATTTCATATGATGAGAGAGGTATATTTTGCTTTTAAAGGTATGTTTGACATAATTTTTAGTCTTAGATAATCAAGAGAATAATGATCAGATGCTAGAATGCCGATGTCGATGTACGGGAAAGTAGGCTCGTTTAGTTCTTGACAGAACTTCTTGTTAAAGTTTTTGTTTTAATGTTTTATTTTAATGCTCTTGGACGGAAAAGTTACGTTTGGTGAAGCCTTCTGAAATTTTGAAAAATATATTGAAATCGAATAATACCTTCTAAACCAGGAACAACCAAAAAATATAAACCAAAATAAAAACCAAAAAAATATAAAATTTCAGCTTTTTTTTGGGGTGATGAAAAAAAAATTAAAAAAAATATGTTCTCATTTTTTTTCTTTTTTACCTGGTATCATAAGGTCTTGGTATAAAGCCTTTTAAAAAGCACTATATTACTCTTAAACATTAATTTTTTTCTTGATTTTTCAGGTATATTCTAAACATGAAAAACTACCATTTTTTACAACAATGAAAAATTTTCAAATAATCGAAAGTTATAAAATATCTTTCAAAATTTCTGCAATCCAGTACGAAAATCCACTAAATAAAACACCCACTCCTAAAATAAACGCTAATTTTAATCACTAAACTATAAACAATTTTAATACCTAACTAATTATATACAGTTTCTTAATCCCCTTTGTAGTCTGTGCCTTCTATAATTATGTTACCTAACTTAACTGACTACCCACAGAATCCTTTAACATTAATTTAATTAGAAACTAATTTTAAAATTAAAACTTCTTTAAAATTAAACCTAGTTAGGTTAGGTAGTGTATAGAATGAGACTGCAAAATGCAATTAAAAATTCAGAAACTAACATATAATGAGGTAGGTATTAAATTAGTTTATCGTTTAGAGATAAAAAATATTGTCCAACTAGGCCGCGGCCTAGGGCCCCCACAAGTTAGGGGCCCCCAAATAGCTAAAATGACTGCAGTAAATGCTTAAATTTGTTTTATCCTATGCCTAAAATTGTAAAGCCTCAGTACAGGGGGGCCCAAAAAATATTTGGCCTAGGGCCCCGTGATATCTTAATCGGGCCCTGTCTCCGTTTTTGTAGTCGAACTGAGACCTCAGGGGCCCTTCTCTGAAACTTCCTGGAACTTCCAGTGACGTCTATTACTCCCTCACGACAAGCAAGAATGGCCGAAAAAGTAGTCGCTTGTCAAATTTTGTGCTACTCTGAAAGCCCTCATGTGCCCAAGCGAGAATTTTCTCTCCTTCTACCGCGTATCGAGAAGGAAAAACGATTGACCAATCAAATGACAGTATTTTTAGTATATCTCACTCGCGTTACATCAATATTCGAGCGTGCATTTTGCTTTAACTTTCTGGTTTAGCTTAGCCTCTGCAATAGATGACTAAAAGATTCGAGAGCCAAATATTAAAAGCATTCTGCAGATTAAAGCAGATTAAGGTGTTGTGTTTCAGGAATAAAAATATTAAAATATTAGAATTTTAAATCGCAATTAGTACATCTTTTCAACACATACGAGCATACAAGCGTAAGCGAAGTAAGGTGTCGAAATACATTATACGAATTCATTTCAATGTATCAAATGCTTCGACTAAACATGAAAAAATTTATAAATACTTTTAAAAAAAAATACTAATATTTAAAAATATTTGTTAAATTAAATCATTTAACTTCATGACTTTGTTTTCAGCGATATTTTGAAATTATCGCAATAATAGTTTCAAATTCAGGCTTTAGGTAAAAGACCCCTTTTTGCGTTACTCATTTTTGTTTTCGCAATAATAGCTGTATTTTCAGTCCTTAAATGTTAAGTAAAGAAAAACCCCATGTCAGGGCAGGGCAAAATTAAGGCATAGGTACATGGGGAACAGGCCCAGGTCATCAACGTTTGGGGGGGGGGGCTTAAATCCATCTAAAGTTTTTAAAATGGAGAAATTTCATATCGCACTATGACAAGATAAAAAATAAATTTAAAAATATTCTTTCGAAAACTTGAAATCCAAAATATTTTACTACTTTATTATATTGTTTTTTTTTGGGAGGGGGAGCACATAAAGCTCGTGCTCAATGTCCTACAAAGTCGTGCCCTGTGTCAAGGTATCACTTTTTCAAAACGTGTATTTAAAACAATTGTTGTTTGAGAGGAGTAAAAATTACTGAATGTGCTGCGCTTTTTGCAATGATTTTGATAGACTCAATTTTGCTTTTCACGATATTTTGGCCTTTTCGCAATAAGAGATATATATTCACTCTCTAAATATTAAGTACAAGTCCTTATTTTGGGGTCAATGCGTAAGAGAAAAATGGAGATCATAAATCACATGTCTGCGAAACACTTTGTGTTTGCGAATTGAAAGAAACAAATTCATGTTTTATGCTTTTGCTATCATTTTAAGACTTGAAAAACGATGATACAATTATTCTGTGAGGAAAAATTAAACTTAAATAAGATACGATAAAAACGAAATGCTCCCCCCTTCCCTGGTAGAAAATATAATCTCATTTTATTAAAGGAAATGTATCCCTTCCCCCTGGGTTAGATCGACACCCTGGTCAAATAGATATATAAATTCAAGTTTTGGGCATACCTTAAAGTAATTTCAATTTGCAAAATTTTGGCCAATTAATCAGTAAAATAAGATGATTATAGATAATCGGCAAAGTTGCAGAGTTCCAATTATTGCCGACAAATGGATGCCTCCCCCAAATTCAAACTCAAAATAAAGAAAAAATCTTAACTCTTAATGTAAAAACATACTAAACCACATTTTCAGAACTTATAAACATTATGGCACACTCCGCGTTGAGAAAAAAAGGGAAGAAACAAACAGCTCCTCACTGCCGAGGAAGACATCTCACGTCTTCTTGCCCTGTCGTAAACTTCTGGGCGCGATTCTAGATACCTTAAATTAGAAGTGGCTTTGAGATTAGCGATTATTCGTGTCTCACGAGATGTGACGTCACGGGGCACACAAAAAAAACCCGTATCGACTATATTAACGATACAATGAGAGTAGGGCCCCAGCTGTCAAACTTCTCTACCTGGGTTCGTATTGGTGATGTGCCGGATCGTTACCTTAAGGGTGAGACTTTGTAACACCAGCGGCAAACCTGAGGGGTGCCCCTTGACTCCCTATGGAACCTTTGAAGGTGCATTTAGCTCCATGTGGAACCCTATGACGACACCCCATGGGTGACCCATGGCAGCCTAAGGAGTCAAATGCCATGCCGCTGGTGCTGTACAACGTTTCACACTTAAAGATTCTTTCTGCAACCTGTAGTGTTAACAGTGCACTTTATACAGTCGAACCCCTCTATAGCGAACCCGGGATATAGCGAACCCCCGGTTATAGCAAACCTTTTCATTGGTCCGATCAAAACTCTGTGTCAGTATTGTAACTTTGTACGCTTAAAACGATCCATAAAGCCTGAAAAATCGGCTATAACGATCTTAAAAAAGTGGCGAAACCCAATCCTCACTTTGCAAGAAATTTTCCCTCTCAAAATCTATTGTCACCAGCGTTTCTGCTAATGGAAAAGCATAAACGATTGTAAGAAATTGCAAAAAGCAGAAAAAGAAACTGTGGACAGTTTTTTTGTGACTGAAAACATTGACAAAATGAAGACATATGCAATTATGATGTTTATTATTATAGCATATTAACGAATTCCAACTATTTTTTGGAAATTCGGATATAGCGAACCCTCGGTTATAGCAATCACTCAAGTCGGTCGGTTGAGGGCTCGTTATAGCGGGGTTTGATTGCAGTTAAAAATTGTAGAATTTCAAATTTGAAATAAAATACTAGATTATAAAAGATCCTTAAAAGATCCGCCATACCCAAAGCGGATTTGGATACAGGTCTTTATTCTCTCTCGTATATCCGCTGATATATATACGGGTATCCGGCACATCCCTAGTTCATACCTAGTGCGAATTGACCTAAATCCAGAATTTTATCCAGACCTGTGATTCTCAAGGTCATGCCGTTTAGTTTATACTTTAGTGCTCTTAAAAGCTCTCTACTAGGGTTGCATCGATAAGCAAATTGGCCGATTACCGATTAATCGGCTGTTGATAATCGGCCGATTAATCGGTTGGGCCGATTAATGATAATTTTGATTGTTTCCTACTACCAATTTTACCATCACTGATTTTTCTCTCTTATACAATTCCAAGTTTAGAAATAGTATTTAATTTATTTTTGAGAGAAGATTTTTTTTCCATTTTCCTAGTTTTAACAAAATAATTTCAATATTTATCAAATTTCTTAGAACCAATTTTCATATTATTGTCAATAATATTATTAACATATTGTTAGTTATGTTAATTGGACATACAAATTCAAAAAAAAGGGGGAAAGGGAGGGGGAGTCAATTTCAGGGGGAGTCTTTCAATCCATATTTTTTAATAATTAGTAGCAATTTAATTCAATATTTATATTCCTTGAAAATGAGAGGTTATCTAAAAGCACTGTGCTAAGGAGAAAACCAACGCCACATGAAAAATGTATAGCAACATTGTTTATGTGTTTGTATATCTATTCAAAGTAGGAGACTTAATTAAAAAAAAACTTTATATCAACTGTGAGGATTATGATTACTGTTAATAAAATTGTTCATCATAGTTTCTTAGTGAATGTATACTTTAAAGAATAATATTTGAAAAATATATTGTCTGCCGATTAATCGGTCCGATTTTGCCGATTATTAATAATCGGTAAAGTGGCCGATTATGGCCGATTAATCGGTGCATCCCTACTCTCTACACTGCAAAAACTGAACAGTTGTTTGTACAGAATAATACTGGCTGCCGGGGTTCCAATTTAAAATTATAAAATGCACGGTAATAAGCTGTATAATTAGCAACTTTGCAGTTTATTACTATCAAATTAACGATTTTACAGTTTAGTACTGTAAAGGTAGAAATTATACAGTTTGTTATTGTAAAATTAACAATTTTTAGTTTATTATTATTAAAGTAGCTGTATTGTACTGTAAAAACATGTATTTTTTACAGTGTAGCGTTGTAGGCGAAAATATACCATCGTTCAAAACCTAGAAAATGGGTCAACAGTAAATGGGCAAAAATGGAGATTCTGTCATTTGGGTTAGTACGACAGATTATGCGTTGCAGTATTATAATAATTGCTGCATCTTAACTGCAAGAAATGAACTGTTGTTTGTACAGTATAATACTGACAGCCTAGGTTCCAATTTAAAACTGTAAAATGTACAGTAATAAACTGAAACTAGCAATTTAACAGCTTACTGTAAAGTACTGTACAATTTAACAGTTACTGTAGAGTTAGATATTTTACAGTTTATCGCCGTAAAATTCAGCTGTATTATACTGTAAAAACAGAAGAATAATACTGGAAACAGAGATTCCAGTTTAAAACCATAAAATGCATGGCAATAAACTGTAAAATTATCATTTTTACAATTATTACTGTAAAATCGGCAATTTTACAGTTTGGTAATCCAAAATTAGCAATTTGATAGTTTAGTAATGTAAAATTAGCAATTTGATCGTTTAGTAATGTAAAATTAGCAATTTGATAGTTCAGTAATGTAAAATTAGCTGTATTAAACTGTAAAAACAAAATTCATTTTTTACAGTGTGCTATTTAGGTTAGTACGACATATTATGCGTTGCAAAAATTATAATAATTGCTTCATCTTTCAGCAAAAAGAGTGTTTGAGCAAGACAGGTACCTGGTTCGAGAGCTCTGTTGGTGTCCACGCTGTCAAAGGGAGCGAAAGTCAGGGGATCTGCAGCAGCGGGGGTGCTGGGGAGCGAAGGGGGCGTGGTCCTGCAGAAGAAAGAACGCAAGGGGCGTGGTTGAGTTCATGCCCTTCGGCTGGAAATTTAAGAACATTCAGAGACAAAAACCGCTTTCTCGAAACATAGGGTAATGAAGGGCAAAGCGAAATAGTTAAGACAAATTACTTTTTCAAAACAAGCGAATCGAAAAGTTGCTTTGAACATGGCAGTGCATAAAGAAAGAATAAAGCATTCTACAACAGAACTTTAATTGAAATATTATTTTTAATTTTGTTGTAAAGTTCTAAAATTCAGAAATATTGACTTCGCCTCGCAATAACAAGGTTGCATGAATCTTGTCAGCGTCAAAATTGAAAAGAATGTTCTTGTTATCTGATTGTCGCAGTCAAGATCATTAGCCCGCACAATACAAGAGAGGCGCATGCGCGGAGTTGTACACACAGCATTCCTGCGCATCTTGCATACAGATTGTCATGACGAGAAAATATCAAGATCTTGACATTTTCTTGTCGTGACAATCTTTACGCAAGATTACAAAATAGGGTGGAGCGAAAAAAAACAAAGTTTTTATTTTCGAATCGTAATAGTGCGGAAAAGTTGCGATTGGTGAAGAGTTACAAAACAAAACAAAAATTTTTGAAATCGGATAATATCTTCCGTTCCCGCAACGAGCCTGAAATTTTGAAAAAATGAAAATTTTCATGTATTTTTAGCGATTTTTTAAAATTTTTGTTTTAATGTTTTATTTTAATGCTCTTGGACGGAAAAGTTACGTTTGGTGAAGCCTTCTGAAATTTTGAAAAATATATTGAAATCGAATAATACCTTCTAAACCAGGAACAACCAAAAAATATAAACCAAAATAAAAACCAAAAAAATATAAAATTTCAGCTTTTTTTGGGGTGATGAAAAAAAAAATTAAAAAAAATATGTTCTCATTTTTTTTCTTTTTTACCTGGTATCATAGCGTAAAGCCTTTTAAAAAGCACTATATTACTCTTAAACATTAATTTTTTTCTTGATTTTTCAGGTATATTCTAAACATGCAAAACTACCATTTTTTACAACAATGAAAAATTTTCAAATAATCGAAAGTTATAAAATATCTTCCAAAATTTCTGCAATCCAGTACGAAAATCCACTAAATAAAACACCCACTCCTAAAATAAACGCTAATTTTAATCACTAAACTATAAACAATTTTAATACCTAACTAATTATATACAGTTTCTTAATCCCCTTTTGTAGTCCGTGCCTTCTATAATTATGTTACCTAACTTAACTGACTACCCACAGAATCCTTTAACATTAATTTAATTAGAAACTAATTTTAAAATTAAAACTTCTTTAAAATTAAACCTAGTTAGGTTAGGTAGTGTATAGAATGAGACTGCAAAATGCAATTAAAAATTCAGAAACTAACATATAATGAGGTAGGTATTAAATTAGTTTATCGTTTAGGGATAAAAAATATTGTTCATCTTATGAGTGAGTGTTTTGTTCAATGGATTTTTGTACTGAAAAAGTTAAACAAATTTAATAATTAGGTATGGGTAAAAAATTTTACGTAAATGTTATCTATTATTTGTTGCTTTTTAGTTGCTTTTAGTTTGCTTTAAGGTTATCTTGGTGCCTACAGTAACACAGTCCCAGGCAAAGTAGGGCAAGGTGTAACAAAAATTAAGGATTGGAAAGCATTTGACAAGGAGAGGGCACTACTGCCCTACACACCCCTATTAGCCTTATGCAAAAAATGTTAAAACATGTTATCATGACAATTGAACATTTGAAACACGATTGCAGAGAAACTTGTGCTTAAAAGGTTACTATAAGCATCTCGGTGATGATTTTGGAACACATTTCATATGAAAGCCATAAATATAAGGAATGTATTAGTGTAGGAGACAAAACAAATTTTAGATTTTGTTGATTTCTAATGTTTCATACACAAAATTATTTTAAAATAAATAATTAAATTTAAGTTTAAAAAACTAAAAAATACGCTTTTAGAGTTAATCAAACTATAACGCTTTAAACCATTTCAAATTATAAGTTTACATGCACCTTATAATACATCAACATGTAATATAGTTTAGCCTTTAGTATTAACAATAGTATTAAATATATAACACTTTTATATTTTAAAAGAACGTGAATTTTATCTTTTATTCAGAGTTACATACATACTGACAAACCCACATGTGAAACTAGTAAAAGCGTATTAAAAACAAAATCGCCATTAAAAAACAACTGGGAGCTAAACAGAAAAAAATAAAACATAATATTTACATACAACTTCATACCCATACCTAATTATTAAATTTGTTTTTCAGTACAAAAATCCATTGAACAAAACACTCACTCATAAGATGAACAATATTTTTTATCCCTAAACGATAAACTATTTTAATACCTACCTCATTATATGTTAGTTTCTGAATATTTAATTGCATTTTGCTGTCTCATTCTATACACTACCTAACCTAACTAGGTTTAATTTTAAGGAAGTTTTAATTTTAAAATAAGTTTTTTATTAAATTAATGTTAAAGGATTCTGTGGGTAGTCAGTTAAGTTAGGTAACATAATTATAGAAGGCACAGACTACAAAAGGGGATTAAGAAACTGTATATAATTAGTTAGGTATTAAAATTGTTTATAGTTTAGTGATTAAAATTAGCCTTTTTTTGGAGTGGGTGTTTTATTTAGTGGATTTTCGTACTGGATTGCAGAAATTTTGGAAGATATTTTATAACTTTGGATTATTTGAAAATTTTTCATTGTTGTAAAAATGGTAGTTTTGCATGTTTAGAATATACCTGAAAAATCAAGAAAAAAATTAATGTTTAAGAATAATATAGTGCTTTTAAAAGGCTTTACGCTATGATACCGGGTAAAAAAGAAAAAAAATGAGAACATATTTTTTTAAATTTTTTTTCATCACCCCAAAAAAAGCTGAAATTTTATATTTTTTTGGTTTTTCTGGCTTGTTCCTGGTTTAGAAGGTATTATTCGATTTCAATATATTTTTCAAAATTTCAGAAGGCTTCACCAAACGTAACTTTTCCGTCCAAGAGCATTAAAATAAAACATTAAAACAAAAATTTTAAAAAATCGCTAAAAATACATGAAAATTTTCATTTTTTCAAAAATTCAGGCTCGTTGCGGGAACGGAAGATATTATCCGATTTCAAAAATTTTTGTTTTGTTTTGTAACTCTTCACCAATCGCAACTTTTTCGCACTATTACGATTCGAAAATAAAAACGTTGTTTTTTTTGCTCCACCCTATTACAAAACCAACCTATCTTGTTATTTTCTTGATATTAGGTTGCACGCCCCTTGTCAGACAATCTTGTGTCAAGACACTGACAGTCGAAGCAAGAAGATCTTGAAGCAAGAAGTTTTGCTTACTGGGCGTGAGAAGTTGTCCCAAAAAATGAGTCTAAAGATCCCACTGGGGTTGACCTACCCTCATCGAGTTTCCTAAAACTGTTCACATAAATGGAGAGTAGAAGTTGAGAATAAAAAGATAAAGTAAAAGTTTCTACCTGTTTCGGATCCCTAATCAGGGTTGTCAGGGGCTAAAAGGCGGCAAAAAATGACTGATTTACCCCCATCGAGTTTCTTAAAACTGTTAGCATAAATGGAGAGTAGAAGTTGCAAACTAAACGACACTGTAGGGTGTCTACCTTTTTCGGATCCCTAGCCAGGGTTGTCAGGGGCTAAGAAACTCGATGAGGGTGAATCAGTCAGTTTTTGGCACCTTTTAGCCCCTGACAACCCTGATTAGGGATCCGAAACTGATAGAAACGTTTACTTCACCGTTTTGTTCGCCACTTTTACTCTTTATTGAAGTTAATAATTTCAGGAAACTCGACGTCAACCCTAGTGGGATCTTAGACTAAATGAACATGAGCCACATTCAGGGCCCGATTAATATATCACGGGGCCCTAGGCCAAATACTTTTTGGGCCCCCCTATAGTGAGGCTTTGAAAATTTAGGCATAGGATAAAACAAATTCGGGCATTGACTACAGCAATTTTAGCCTTTTGGGGGCCCCTAAATTGTGGGGGCCCTAGGCCACGGCCTAGTTGGCCTATTCAGTAATCAGGCCCTGGCCATATTACTTGAAAAGGGCCTCCGTCGTGGTCGTAGGGGGCGCTCTCGTCGTCGGCCTCGGCTTGGTGATTATTTCGTACAAGAACTGCTCCGGATCGTCCGCACCCCTCGACCCTCCTTCCTCGGAAGCCATCTCGCGCTCCACCTTTCCGGATTCCGGTTTCGGTTCGGATTCGGAGGGGTCGGGGGTCGTCGCATTTCCGTGGAGGGGAGGGGTGGGGAGTTCGAAGGAGCCCGGACCCCCTCCCCCTTCCTCTGAGTCTTCCGGGTAGACGATGGCGTCGTAGTCGTTGAGGGAAGAGTCTTGCTGTTTCTGGAATAAATAAATAACTCTCTGCAAACACAAGAGTAACATGTAGTGCAAAAGTTTAGTGAGAAATAATCTTTAAATTAGTTTTAAAAAACTAAAAAATACGCTTTCAGATGCACTTATAATACATCAACAGGTAATATAGTTTTGCCTTTAGTATTAATAATAGTCTCTCTACTAATAATAAAGCAGAAGATGGGTCTGTCTTTCTTTCTTTCCGTCTGACAAAACCGTTCGGTCTATTTTCATAAAATTTGACACAAAATTAGTTTGTATCATGGGGTGTGCACCTCGGAGCGTTTTCCGACTTTTTTTTTAAATTCTAATTCTTAGCTCATTTTTTGATTTGACGGAGAAGAAATATTTCATTCAGATTGTTAAGTCTTTTGTGATTCGAAAGCTTGAAATTTTCTGCATAAAATGGTATCAGTTCGAAGTTTCTAAGAGCATGAGAAGAGCTGTAATCATTTTTATAGCATCCCGGAATCCAAGGCTTACCTTGATCGAGCTTGTATATTTTAATTAACGAAACAAAGTCTTTCTTTTTATTTTGGAGACGGATGGAAAATTTACATGCGCTCACGCAGCTTTTAATTTTAACTTTGTTGCACGAGCACAGCCGTGCAGGTACAGCCAGTTCGTTTTATATTTGTAAAAAACGTAGATTTGATCTTTCATTCAGAGTTACATACATACATACATAACAAACAAATCCACATGGGAAACTAATAAAAGCGTATTAAAAAGAGGAGGACTTTGTCACTGAATTCGGGATTAGCCTGATTTTCTGTTGGATGAGCTCTCAATTTATGTTAGGAACAATTTATGTTAGAAAATGAATTGCCCGCTTATATCAAACAACACCAAAAACAGTTCAATTCATTTTACAATATTTTACTTTAGAGACGTAAAACAGTCAGAACAAAGAGAGAGTTAAGTTTTACAAAAGATTTTTTTTATTTTTCAGCTGAAGACCTTCTGTTGAACGACTTCATTTTTGCTCTTCTTTTAAATCAGTGGTACTGTATTATTACCTACGCAATCCATTAATTTGGATTAAGCTGATTTCGGAGTATATTGGTCTCACTTTATTTTATTCATGTATAAAAAATTTTACGAGTCCATTGCACCTTCATATTTTCCCAAACATTTACGCTTATGTCCGGTAGAAAGGGTAACAACTGCTAAACATCCAGCAATTAGGCACCAGACACATATCAACCATCACACAGTTCACTCAACTGTTTACCATGTAAAAAATCAACAGACATGAAGCAGTAATAGAATTACCAACCAACATCAATCAATTTCATGAATCAACAATTTTGACTTGAAATAAACACGATTGAAACGAGTCGGTAAAACAGCTGTGGCTTAACAACAAATGTAAATTACACAGCGTGCATGCGCAGTACGCCGATCGCAGCGCTGCAGCGGTGGAATTTTAAAACGGTATACTGAGTTTAAATGTCACCTCGTATTATAGCCGACGGATTTAAATGAACACTTTTTTTGGTTTCAGATCGTGTGTGGTTTGGGTTCATTTATGGCTTAACTCAAGCAGATTTTACAATAATCAGCGCGATTTCTTATGAATTCAGAGGGCTACATTCCCCCCCCCTCCCCCCAAACAATCGCTATTGCTTATTGCTTTCACTTGTGCATAGGTGATGTTCCCTTCATTTCTGACTCACACAAAGACGAGAGGAGTGTTGATTGGGAGAGCCTTGAAGCCCAATCACCTCGAAGGCACCTTGTTCTTCACTGCACTGTAAAGAACAAATGTTGTTCTTACAGTATGATACAGCTATTATTACGGTCATTTTACAGTAATAAACTGTAAAACTGCTAATTTTACAGGAGTAAAAAGTAAAGTTGCTAGTTTACTGTAATAAACTGTAAAATTGTAAGAATGAAGGCTTTCACGGCCGGAGTAAATACTAGTTACGGATTCCGGGCTGTTGTGCCGTGGTCTGAATGGCTTTAATCCATACGTTTCGATCGCAACTGCGGCGGTCATCTTCAGTGGGTGTCGTTGATTAATTGATTAGTCGCCAAATTAATCAACGACACCTACTGAAGATGACCGCCGCAGTTACGATCGAAACGTATGGATTAAAGCCATTCAGACCACGGCACAACAGCACGGAATCCTTAACTAGTATAAACTAAAATTGCTAGTTTCACAGTTTATTACTGCCAAGTCTTTACAGTATAATTCAGCTAATTTAATGGTAGCAAACTATAGCATTGTTAATTTTACAGTAAGAAACTGTAAAATAGCTAGTTTTACAATTCATTACCACGATTTTACAGTACTCTGCTTTCGGCGTGATACTATAAACACAACAACTTTTTTTTTGGCAGTGTGGAGTCGTATCACTCACCCAGGCGGCGCTGTCGTCGGGGAAGACGATGCGGTCCCGGTCCTCGGGGCTCCAGTCCGGCGAGTCCGGGAAGGGGCAGCAGCGCAGCGGCCGGGCGTCCGGGCAGCGGCCCGCAGGCCGCGGCGACCGGCAGAAGCGGTCCGGCACGCACACGCCCGGGTCGCCGGACGCCGTCCGGCAGAAGCCGGGCTGCGACCGCCCTGCGGAGAGAGACACATTTTTTTTACATCCATGTAAACAAAACGAAGAATATGAGTGCGCACGGTAAGAAATGAATGCTGCTTTTACAGTATATACAACTAATTTTATACTGCAGTCGAAGCTGCTTATCTCGAAAACCTCTTTATAGCGAAATTTTCCAATTTCTCTGTTTTTACAGCATATATTTAACCCATTAATGCCTGGCTTTTTTTTTCCAAAGATATTTTGTGTACTGGTCACAAACGGTGTTTAATGGACAGGAAAAATAATTTTAAAAAAATGATATGTAAAAAATCTGGTATGGACCCCACACTACTTTCTTTTATGTGTAAATTTCTTAGTAGTTGCCTTAAGTGTTAAAAAAAGTGCTTGGAGTGAGCAAGGTAACAATTCAAATATTTACTCCCCTAATTAACCACGAAACAATGCAAAAAATATTTTACAATGGTTATTTTTCTAAATATTGCTGATTTTAATATCATTTAGTGAATTTTTCGCAAAATATCGCTAATAGCGCCAAGTTGGACCCAAATTCAAAAAATAATTTTTTCGCCAAATTTGTCGCCAAACTTGGCGATATATCGCCAAGTTGGCGTCGAACACTTGGCGACCAAAAGCTTGGCGACATGTCGCCAAGTAGTGGCGCCAGTTCATATCACTTGAGTCTGTATTGAAATTAACATTGATTTACCCCAAAAAAGGGGTAAAACACCCCCTTGGGAACATTCGAATGCAACCACAAGGGGAGGTGCACAACTAGACCATCCTCAGAGCCTACATACCAAGCTAGAAGCTTCTACGGCATATAGTTTTTGAGTTATGCGACCCACATACGCACATACGCACATACAGACGTCACGAGAAAACTCGTCGTAACTAACTCGGGGGTGGTTGAAAAGGATTTTTCGGCTGCTTATATGTTGATAGGGTACATATGCACGTGCTGAAAGGTCGAAAAAACTACGCGACATTCATTCAGGGGTGAGCAAAATCAAAATTTAGACTCAAATTTGAGTGATTTTTTTTTTTCGCGATCACAATACTTCCTTTACTACGTAAAAGGAAGTAAAAATAATTTTTTTTATTAATTGAAGAAAATTCGTCCCTTTAAAGTGACGATAAACCCCAGAGGGTACATACTTTTTTTACTAAAATTTTTTTCTGCCTACGATATCCTATACAGTCGAACCCCTCTATAGCTAACCTCCGGTTATAGTGAACCTTTTCATTGGCCCGATATAAAATTCTGTGTCAGTAATGTAACTTTGTACGATTATAACGATCCACAGAGTCTGAAAAATCGGCTATAACGATCCTAAAAAAGTGGCGAAACCCAATCCTCACTTGGCAGAGAAATTTTCCCTCTCAAAATCTTTTGTCACCGGCATTTCTGCTAATGAAAAAACATAAACGGTTGTAAGAAATTGCAAAAAGCAGAAAGAGAAACTGTGGACAGTTTTTTTGTGACTGAAAACATTGACAAAATGAAGACATGTGTAATTATGATTTTCATTATTATAGCATATTATCGAATTCCAAATATTTTTGACAATTCGGATATAGTGAACCTCTCTATAGCGAAATTTTCCAATTTCTCTGCTTTTACAGCTTATATTTAACCCACAAATGCCTGACATTTTTTTTTTCCCAAAGAGATTTTGTATACTGGTTACAAACAGTGTTTAATGGACAGGAAAAATAATTAAAAAATATTATGTAAAAAAAAATACTTTTTTTACTAAAATTTTTTTCTGCCTACGATATAATATTTAAAAAGACATTTTGTAAGAAGAAATAAAATCAGCAATAAATATAAGCTGGGAATCACTTTGAAAACTTAGCTTTTTTTCTTGAGATTGTGAACGATGTCATTTTTGATAAAGATCATATTAAAACTGCTACAGAATACACTTTAAAATGGTCATGTGCTGCAATCCGTTAATAACGAATTGAAGGAATACCAAGGTACTCATTGAACACTATTATTTGGTTGAATTGTTCATTTCGGAGAAATTCAGACCCTTTTTTGGACCGTCCTTTTAAAAGGACGCTAGGCATTAATGAGTTAATGTTTTTTCTCATGTTTATCTCGAATGATTTTTCCCGAAAACCTCTATACCTCGAATTTTGACGATTTTAGTTTTCGAATTTCACTTTCAGCCACCTTTATCAATGGTATAAGTTGGAGACAAAAAACATCTTCTGCACAATCATTCAAAGACTAGGTTCGTACCTAAAGGTATGCATTACTACCGATAGAGTCATCACAATGAGCAAAACGTGGACTCACAACATTTCGTACTGTAAAATATTGAACAATATCAATGCAAAACAATGTATTAAGTATTTGACTTTGTTCCAATTGCCTATTTTTTAAAATTACATCACAACCTCCGTTTCTCGAATTTTTCTTCTGTCCCGTGAAATTCGAGATAAACAGGTTTGACTGTGCAATAGGGTGGAGCGAAAAACAAAAATTTTGGAATTTTATTCTGTAATACCCGGCAAAATCTGTCCATGCGCAAGTACAAAACACATGTCAAATATTATAAAGTTTGAAAAACTCCTTTAGGGTCCTACCAAGGCTTGAATTTCTCTAAAAATACGAAAAAATGTCGATTTTCAAAATTTTTTTGGAAAATATAAATAATCACCATTTTTGTTCCATAACCATTAACATGCTTCCTTTTAACACTCTTTTCATGCATCTTCAAAATTATTTACATTCTATTCAGTATTAAGTTCGTACATAAACCGTAAAGTTCCGTGAAATTAACGAAAAATCGACTTATTTTATCATTTTTGCACATAGCAATAATTCTTCATTTGTGATCCAGATTCTATTTTTATGCAATGAATGGGAAAAATGCAGCTTTAAGTTGTAAATGCAATTATATTTAGTTACATTAACAGCCCAGAACGCACCACTAGGAGGTAGCTGCATTTCGGGTGTCATTCTGCATTTTCCATCCACCCAGCCACGTTGTTTACATATTTTCAACACATTTATACGGATGCAATTACTATCTAATGTTAAACAGGTTCCTTTTGAATCAAAGTTTGAAGTTTGACTCATGACTCAGTTTTTACATTGACGATTGCGAGCATAAAGTTTTTCATTTAAATTCATATCTATTGTCTCTTCCTTCAATAGCAATCTGCCGTTTCACTAACTAGTTTTGATCCCTTGAAACAGTCGGAGTGTAGAAGAGGTATACTTATTGAATCACTGATAAAATACAACTTGTTTTTGAAAAGTTGTCTTATTAACGTTGCAAGAACTCGGTGGAAGATACCAAAGCTTTGAAAACGGAAAAAAGTACTTGATGGACATTGTCAATGTAATACAGAAAGGAAAAAAGTGACCCTGATCTCACTATCAAAAATTGGAGACCTTTCAGTCATTAGCTTTCATTAATTCGAGCTAACAGAGTTGTGAAGCTGATGATTTTCAAGCTGAGTTTCTAATGAGATAAATACTCGTATACTCGTCAGTTATAGCATTAAAAAAAACCCTTCTGTACAATTCAAGAAATTAGAAATTTTAAAAAAAGAAAGAAAATCTCCGTGAAAGAAAATTTCCATGGAGCTGTAATCATATTAAAAATTACACATTCTATAAAAGTTTAAAACTATAACAATAAATTGACCGGTCAAGGCGTGTTTACTTTCCTCCCATTAATGACGTTAATAAAGAAATATCAATAGAACTACGAGATATGAACCTTTGAATTTGTTTAAAAATTTATGAATCCAATAAAATGATTGCCCACTGCGTTAAGTTAACATGCTTGCTACGCAAAATTTAATAAGCTCAATCTCTTTAAAAAAATGCTGGAGAGTATTAACAACCAAAAGTACTTTAAATTCCAAAAATACTAGGCTTCCAGTGTGATAAAATTTTCTGCAGTCTTAGCCTAATTATGCCAATTCTTCATAACAGACAGTATCTCAAGTTAATATTTTCATCCTTATTCGAAAGAACACCATCGAAAAAAAACTCATTCCGATAGGAAAAAACCTGTTTTTTTAATGGTACCAACGAAAAAATGGTCGAAGGTGACAAACCTGAGATATGTTGAGTTGAAATCAGGCGATTTTTCATTAAAATGATTTTTATAGACACTTTGGATTACAATATCTTTTATAAAATCAATATTTAAGCTTTGCAGCTGCAACCCGTTAAAAACAAGTACTCTGACTATAGAACTTTAAAGTAAGAAATTTTAAATCGTTTTTGTTAAAAATTTATGACAACCTGAAATAAAGGAAAAAAATTGCCCATCGCGTTTTTTCGCAAGTTTAGATGCGTGCTACACAAAATCTAATAAGCGCAATCTCACAAAAAACACTGGAGAGTATAACAACTAAAAGTACTTTAAGATGCAAAAATATTAGGCCCCTAGTGTGATAAAATCTTCTGCAACCTTTACCTAAACATTGCAACTCGTTTCAAGAAGCTGATCCGCCATTTTGGACCACATTTTATGCGGGATCCTAGCTCCTCCAGATTTGGATCTTGGATGCTAAAAATTTGCACAGGTTAGATTCATAGGTTTGTATACCCCTATGTGAAATCTAATCCACATTGGAAATGGTCGAGTGGGAACGATTTGAAAAATTTGTCCAGTTGACGTTCCACGTCAAATGGATCAACTGACTCATTTGTAAAGAACGCGAATTTTATCTTTTATTCAGAGTTACATACATTCCGACAAACCCACAAATGAAATTAATAAAAGCGTATTAATAGCCACTATTTACGAGATTTGTTACAATATGAAATGTCTTGTTCGTCAATAAAAGGCAATTTATTATTTTTGCATGTGATTATAAAATTAGATGCGCTTAGGTAACAGGGCTTCAAAAAGAGTGCTCGACGCTCAGTGTCCCTTACCTGCCTCTGCCAAGAGGGCCACGAGAAAGAGTCCAAGCGATACTAGACGCATATCGTCTGCTGCCAGTTCTCCATCCTGAATATCGGCCTGTAGTAGAAGTCACTGCACGAAACAGAACACGCAGCCTCACATTATTACAAAAAAAAAAAAAAAAACATTCCATAACTAAAATTTCAATGATTCATACAAACAATGATAAACAAATTGAATGCAAAGGAATGCGGGGATTAGTGAGACAGTTACGATAATTTACCTGCTTCAAAGTTAACAAATTGGAAATGTGTTCTGGAGTTTAATTAAACATAAACGCTAAAAATTTGTGAAAGGTTACCATTGTTGATGGGTGTAACCAGGACCGTATTCCAGGGGTGAGTTTTTAGTCTTCAAACCCCTCCGAAATTTTTCAGAACTAGTGTAAGTGCTCCAGTAGTCGGCCATTTAAGAGATCTTTTGTGGATCTTGGCTAACCTAGAACTTTCAGCTATCAATACAGCAACAAAAACAAGGTAAAACGTTAGAATGAACCTTTCTGATAGTGAATCATCTACTTGTTTCAGAAATAAAAAAAAAAAATATGTTTAAATCCAAGCTGTTGTCAACACTAGTAAATGCTCCAGTAGTCGGTTACAGAATCATTTTAGCTGAAAAATAAGCAGAATCGCAATCTTGGATGACGGGCACACCTTGCAAAATGAAATGACTCATTACTAATTCAAAAAAAGTAACCCAAAACTTAACTGCCACTGGTTGATGATTGAGGATAGGTACATGAATGTGTGAATGCGTCACATCTGATTTTGAATAAAAAATGTGCTATTTTTGAAGAGTTATGTTATTGTGGCCGACTACTGGAGCACTTACCCTATCTCTATTTTATTTTAATTTTCTTATTTACTTTGAAACTGCATTTGAAAAATGAAATGAACATTATTGAATAATTGTACAAATTAAGTGTTTTTTCTGCAGTATTTATTTTTATTGTAGTTATTGGGGGGTCTTTAATTTGACTAGGACCATCCCTTTTGGGCCCAGAGCCTGCTGCTGGTCGTTGCATTTGTATTTGTGTATATCTTAACAATACATCTTTCATTTCAAATTTTTATAATACCACTAAAAAAACTCTAAAAATCTTTAAATTGGTAAGTACTGAAGCGAACTCTATATTTAACACATCTTATAAGTGTCGAAAGATAAAAATTTTAAAAGGACTTCCTTCGAATGCATAGGAGTAAACCCATCTATCCGGATTTTTTTTTTTTTTTCATTTTTCATGTTAATACCCTTTTAACATCTGTTGCAACAAAAATCAACAGAACATAGAACATGAAATCAAATTGTATTCACTTCATAGATTTCACGAGAAATAGGTTTGGTGACCCCCCCCTCCCCCCCACAAACTAAGGTCTGGTTACGGCCCTGAATTCAACACAAAAAAGGGCCGCAAAAATGATCCAAAGTACTACTTCAGTCTAAAACGTTAAAAGTGTCGCTTCTTTGGCAGCAGACGCTTGAATTTCAAATGCAATAAAATATTAGGGTCGAAATGGAAAACTTCAATATGAATAAAAGTTGTTTTTCTGACAAAAAAAAAAACTGGGGGATGCAGGTTGTTCCTTCCAAGAGAGGTTATGAGTGAAACCCAACCCATTTCGTAGAGAAAAACAACAGATTGTATCCACAAATGTATGATCTCCCAAATGATGGGCTTGGCCACTTAGGGGGGGGGGGGAGCGGTTTACATTTTTATTCCAAATAAAAAAGGATGTAAAGCCAAAAATGCAGGACGGAAGGAGTCCTAAAACTAAGTTATTTCCTATCACTTCATCAACAAGGTTGCCAAAAACTGTTTTTAACTGAAATATCGGAAGACAGTCAACAAACCTTCTGCTCCCTAACCGAGGGTAGTTTAAAACTGCATTTTTAGAACTGCAATCTTGAAAAATTCTGCTGTGAAGTTCCAAAACAGAACCCTTCTCCTAACGGTATTAAAAAGGGGCTACAATTGGTTGATTAGGACTTCAATTTAGAAATATTTCGGGAGGAAACCCTCAAACCCGCCATCTCATAATTATCTCCCCCGAAAATTGCTCAAATTTAAGGTTTTGCTTTCTCAACGCGGAAAAGTCTCAGGAAAAGTATTTGATCCCCTTCACTGTTGAAACTACGGGTTGCACATTGCACAAGGTAGTGGTCGGAACTAACGGAACTAGCGAGCTACAAGTAGCGAAACTACTTTAGTAGCTACATCTTTTAGTAGTTAGTAGCGTAGCTCACTATACTTAAAAAAAAAAAAAAAGTACAGTAGTGAGTAGCGCGATACGAGAAAATAGTAGTTTGTAGCGATTGCTGGAAACTACTTTCAAATTTGTAATTGAAAAAAATAAATAAATGAGAAAATTAAAAAAAAAAGAGAGAAAGACATAAAGAAAGTAAATCTGGTTTAATGGAATCCGACTGGTGCAAATCTTGCACGAATGCTCCAGCGGACGCAATGAGAAATAAGAACTATAAAAAGGTGAGCTGATCTTAAATACATCATTTTGATGCCATACATTCTATCTGTTTGATGTCACTGGTTTATTTGGCATCATAATTTTTATGTTCCGACAAATAATTTTCATAATCCTAATCATTTCCTTCAAGAAATTAGTAGAAATTTGAAGGTTAAATTATTTCAATCTTTCGACTTTTGAATTCTCTTGCGGCGAATATTCGTAAAATTGTAAAAAAAATTCTTTAAAGGACAAATTAGAGCAAAAAAAAGTACAAATTTCTAGTAATATTCCATGTCCAAATAAGTTAATTTATTAAACTGAACCACTTTTCGAATTTTTTTGGTCAATCCTCAAACGGTGTAAGCTTTTCTTTTTTTATTTATTTTTCAAAAAGTAGCGAAGTAGCGACAACCTTTCAAAAGTAGTTTGTAGTTGCTACATTTTTAAAAAAAGTAGTTGTAGTCAACTACATTTATCGCAAAGTAGTTGTAGTTCGCTACAAAAGAAATGTAGCTTTTCCAACCACTGGCACGAGGCACCTTTTAAGGGTAGAACGTTGTCGCACTAGCGGCAGCACCCCCTGAAAGGTGCCACTTTACTGCCTATGGCAACCCTTGAAGTTGCCCTTAACCCATTTATGCCCAGTGTCCTAAAAACGGGACGCTTGTTAGTTACTGTATACAAAAACCTGTAATGGGTGTATCCTTTTACTCTAAAGCTGTTCTTCATAGGTTAAATAGTACTTCTTCTTGAGAAAACCAGTTAGAGCCACTAGTTGGACATCAGTGTTTATTTATTAACAGCTATTTTCAGACAAATCAGTCAAGCAACGATCCAGCATGGGTATAGCCACAGAAAGTAAGTTTTTTTTTTTTTTGCGAACTTATTTTTCGTAAAATTAAACTATTTTAAAATGATTTGCTTAAAATGGATCACAGATGCCTTCTGCAATGTTACTTTGCACAAGTAAAGTCAAGTAAGGTCGCATTTTGCTGACATATCTGCAAAATATCCTGTAAACAGGACGCTAAATAACTTAATAAATATGGCAACGGCGAACTATTTTAAGCCTAAAATGTATGTGAACCATTCCAAGTAAAAGTTTTAAGCAGATAAAAATTGAAAAAAAATGTTAAAAAAAACTTAAATGGGTTAACCCTACGCTGCATAGCATTGCCAATTGGATACAAGGACTATTTTTCCTTATGACCATGCATAAAGCAACTCAAGCATAAAATGCAAGTATTCGGTATCTTTAAAGTAAATATAACCATCTATCCTCAAAATTATTTTTTTTTAAATGTGTTCCAATGTTTTCTTATTACACTAAAAAACATATATATGTCCTTCAAAGAACAAAAATTCATGCAGTGTAGGGTTAAGGGTGCCTTGTGCAAAGTGCAACCTGCTGTTTTAAGTGTTCCCTTAACCTTTTAACTGTCATGCCCGAGATAGTCTAGGGCACAGCTGGTTTTCGAAAATGTCACGCCCGAGTATTACTCGGAGTATTTTTTTTTTTTTTTTTGAGTGCATCGTATTGTTATACCCGAATATATATCGGGAGACGTTTATTTCGGCTTCATCTCTTTGTCAAACCCGACTGTTTCTCGGGTTTGTGCTTGGAAAAGTGTTAAAAATCAAAATAACTTGACAGTTAAAGGATTAATTTACCTTACCTAAGATGACGTACAATTGCAAATACGCAAATAATCTGCGCTTATCACAAGCCATATTGAAAGTTTGCCGGATTACAGGCAAGCGTCGCAAATTTGCGAGCGATCCCTCATGATGACCGAAAATAATTAAGATGCGACTCTCAATGTCGTTAATATCTTTTTAAGGTTTTGGTATACTCAACCGGATTTTTTTTTTAATTCTTTTTAATAAGTAGCCAACTCTATTTGGCATAGAAATTTCGAAAGTTATAAACTGCTAACCTTCGTTTATGCACAGTGAGGAATTCCTTACTTTAAATATTCAAATTGCAACTCATTTTCCTCTTTTTTTTTTTTTTTTTTTTTATCAAATTTTAGTGCAATGATTCTTTAGTATAATGTCAGGTTTTCTGAGCATTTGGTCAAGTTTGACGCAAAACTCGGTGTATTATGAGCCAGAAACATGGGAACAAAATTTATATTTTTGAAAAAAATGCTAATATTTTTGTGAATATAAGTGACTTACACGAAAATCGATAACATTATTGTACATTAGGGTGGGGCGAAAAATAAAAAGTTTTTCAGATCAACTTCTAATAGTTGCCAAAAGTTGTCCTTGGTGATAGTTAGCTTTTGTGCAAATTTTGAGAAAAATCGGTTAATATCTTCAGGGGGCGCTGCGATCGCAAAGTTTTACCATAGCTTTTATAGGGCTTTTACGGTTAAAATATGAAAAACAATGCCGTTAGCTAATCTCATTGCATTTTTTTACTCATAAAATATATTCATGCATTCAAAGCATATGAAATAACTCACAAAAAAATTATTTATCTGATCTATTTATATTTCAAGCATTAAAAAAAAAAAAAAAAAACCGTGAAAAAAAAGTGATTTTTTTTTTAAATATAAATATATCATGTAAAATAATGTTTGTGAGTCTTTCCATATGCTTTTAATGCATGAAAACATCTTTTGAGTAAAAAAATGCAAAGAGACTAGCTAAAGGCATTCTTTTTGATATTTTGACCATAAAATACATAACAAAGCTATGGTAAAACTTTGCGATCGCAGCGCCCCCTGAAGATATTAACCGATTTTTCTCAAATTTTACACAAAAGCTAACTATCACCAAAGGCAACTTTTGGCAACTATTAGAAGTTGATCTGAAAAACATTTTATTTTTCGCCCCACCCTATTGTACATAGAAAGTAAACTAATTGCTGAAATGCACAGCTTATTCCCAGTTATTTACGATAGAGGATGATCAAAAAGCATTTTCAGACTCTTCAATTTATTTCTGGTGCCTTAAATGCTCGGTTGATTCAATTTTTATTGAAAGATGTCAAATGAAGCAGAATTTTGTGCATCAAAAGTTACAGAACTGCTCTCTTTCTTCTCGCTGAATTCTGTACAATGGGAGTCTTTGCAAGTGATGCAGTTTTCATGACTTTGAAGAAAAAAAAAAACGAGGGGAGAGGGATCAGGATTTTATAGGATTGGGGCACAAAACCAAATTTTGTCGCAAAAATTTAAAGCTACGCCACTGAGCATATAATGCATAAATGTAAATTTTTGAAATTTTTCATTTTCAGCCAAATTTTATAAACTAACTCATAAAACATTGCATGTAATGCATAGATTTATGCAATCATGCCTGATTGGAAATCAAGTGGATATTCAAAGTTTGAAAAAAAGATGTAGCGCATGGATCATTTTGAAATTTTGTTTAAAAAAATTTTAATTTTAAATTTCAAAACAAGTATTCATTATAAAGCAGTGAGTAACCGCCTCTGAGCAAGAGCTAAGGCAGGAACATGTTCAAGTCTTCATTGTTTTTGCACTAATTAGTGCTTTTTATGCTTTTAGATGAAGTAAATATAAAATAACACAAGCACACAAAGTTTTAGACATATAAATCAATAATTGAAAAAAACTCATTTTTTGTCCACTGTAGTCTTAATTAGAGTAGGTGGGGGTAAAGCTCCGCGTGGGGAAAAAAACCGCACGGACCTTTTGACTTGACCCCATTGGAGGGAGAAGTTTATCTCCAGGTAGTGGGTTTGTTCTATTGATACCTATGATTCCACGAAATTTTTGTGGTGATCAGGCACATCAGAGGGGAGAAAAGGGGGTTAGTCTGTTCTTCGCTATTTCAACCTGGCTTTTCTGATAAAATATTCAAACATCGTTAAATGTAGGGTTTGGAAAAGGGACGTCATTTCAAGTTTTTCCAGGGAGGGCAAAAGGTCCAAACACAATGCAATTTCATCGGAAAACATAAAAAAACCACGCCCACTTATTGATTTCTCAAAGCCAGGGGGGGGCAATTGACCCCCCCCCCGCCCCCTCCCTAAATGACGAGCCTGGTTTGGAATGAGGAATGAACGGATTACTTGTGTTGATAATGCTGCATTTAAGCTTCACTTTCTCGTGAAAATAGTAATTCGAATGGCTGTCTAAAAGCAAAACATCGAGCGTTTTTCAAAAAGTAGCAAAATGGGGCAAATCGCTACTCTCAAAGGACTCTTAACCCATTAATGCCTAGCGTCCCTCTTTAGGGACGGTCCCAAAAGTGTCTGAATTTTCCAAAAACGAGCATTTTCAAAAAAATAATAGTGTTAAATTATTACTTTGGTATTATTTCAATTCAGTATTAACAGATTGCAGCACATGACCGTTGGAATCTTTGGATCCAACGGTCCAAACATCTTTTCCAAATATCTTTGGAAAAAATGTCAGGCACTAACGGGTTAATTTAAAAAAAAATGGGGGAAATCTACCCTTTAGTGACCAGGATGTTGTAGAAACTGCAAATCGCGGCTCTTTACCCTCACCTACCCTATACCATTAACCATTTTAAAATTTATTTCTTCACAACAAAAGTAAAATGTACACAAAGCATATTTGAATAAAAAATCGCTTTGATTTGCTATGAGAGTAAGGTTTCAGTCGGTATAAAAGAACACATAAACCTTACTAGTTTCAAAATTCAAGGTGCGTTCATTGGTTCTTCTTTGATAGAAAGAAGTAGTTATTTCATTCTGATTATCTCTTCTTTTAACCATCATGAAAATATTTCTGAGTAATACCGTGCATTATTATACCATTTTGGTGAAAATCTGGAAAGTTTCGTAGTTCATTGGCTTAAAATATCAGAAAAGATATTTGGCCACCACATTCAAAGTAAATTGGTAAGTAAATTCAAAGTAAGTAAGGGAATGTGGGGCAAAGTGAAATAGTTAAGATAGCTGTCCTATTTGAAAATGAACGCATTGGAAATTTGTTCTGAAAATTACTGTAAATAAAGACTGATCAATGTATTTTGTATGAAAACTTACATTGAAATATTATTTTTCGATTTTGGCAGTTATTTTGCACCCTTTTCAAGAAAAGGTAGAAATTTTTCACCTTAAAAAACCATGGTGCAAAGTGAAAAATGCAAGATTTTTACAATGAAAAATTTTCTATTCAAGGATTAACGGTCATTTTCATCAAATGGACGTGTACAAAAACGAATAAATGACTCTTTAATACAAAAATGAAGGAATAAGTAAATAAATAAATGAACTGAATAATGTATGAGAAAAAGAAATGAGTGAATAAAACAGAGAACGAATAAGAAAATGAGTGAACGAATGAATAAGTAAGTGAATAAAAAGATAGAAGGATGTAAATAAATTAATAAATAAATACGTACGTGTTTAAAAAAATGAATGCATAAGTAAGCTTAATGAACTATTACACTTTCCCCCGCGTGCTCTTTTGGCAATTACATTGAACGTTTAAAACCAAAATGTGCTTAATATAAATAAATAAGTATTACACTGTACACCAGTAGATTATACTTAAAATGATAATTAATGCTTAAAATGATAATTGCAAAATTTTTATAATTGTATCATAACAAAAAATATTTTTGAAAAACCACGAATATTACAATGAGTACATCAAATTTTCGTATAATTTTTTTCGTCGATCATTAGATCTATCTATTTGTTGACAGGAATTAACTGTATGTCTAAGGACTTAGTTAAAATATCGCTAGATGGTGGCGTTGCAAATTGTGAAAATATTTCGTCACTTCACTTTGCCCCACATTCCTCTACATATAATTTCTTTACTTTAAAGTAAATAGACTAACTTTAAGGGCTCGTTAAAACGTTTTACATCATGTTTTCTTTTTTTATGGGGTGCACTCTTTAGTTTTCGGTGTCCCTCTCAAAAACTATTTCTGTATCCGCCTCAGATACAGTCGAACCTGTTTATCTCGGACCTGCCTATCTCGAAAACCTCTCTATGTCGAATTTTTTCAATTTTCCTGCTTTAACATTTTGTGGTTTATCTCGAATGATTTCCCCGAAAACCTCTATATCTCGAATTTTGCACAATCATTCTGCACAATCATTCAAAGACTATGTTCGTACTAAAGGTATGCATTAACTTGCTACAAATATAGTCAACATGTCTATACAACATGTCGTACAATAAAATATTCAACAATATCAATGCAAAACAAGCTATTCAGTATTCGACTTTCCTCAAATTGCTTATTGTTGCAAAATTTACCCCAACTTCTGTATCTCGAAAGCTCCGTACCTCGAATTTTTCTTCTGTCCCGTGAAATTCCAAGACAGACAGATTCGACTGTAAATGAAAAGCAGAGTGACAAAGTGGAAGGAACTTACCGGTTTCTTGGACGCAAGGAGCTGCGACTTTCTGAAACGCCGAGCCACCGACTCGGTTGCAGCGGACTGCTGTAAAAGCGGCCTTGGCGCTCGGGGAAGTTCCTGCACGTAAACAAATCCTCACCGACACAGATGTCGCTCGCACACTTTGCTCCCCCCCCCCTTCCTTCGCTCCTTTCGGGTAGAATGAAAATTCAAGAAATTCATTTCTTTTGTTTTGTTTTGTTTTTTTCGAACGACAGCAGTTCGATGATATCGGCGCACTTCGTGGTCAGTGAAGTTGGATTTTCCAATGAAAGAGTAGCAGCGCCACCAGCGGCGGGGCTCCTCCCCCCCAACCCTTTATGTCTCAAATTAACTTGCCAATGATTTTTTACATATATTTTTTTTGGGGGGGAGGGAGAGTTGAAAATACATCAAAAACATATTTATCGAGTAAAACAATTTCGAAAATTTCGTGGGTCAAACGGCCCCGACGCCTTCGAGCCCCTAAGATAAAACTGTTTCCTGCAAGGAGTGGTACTTAAAAGATTCAGCATGATTCCAGTCATTTAGGCTTCATAATACTAAATTAATAAAAGCGGGACTTCTGAGTTCCTGCATCCTTCCCCCATCTTCTACCGGGGCATAAGTAAAGGGTTAAGGAAGTAGCCAAGAGATAAGTCCGGACGCCCCCCCCCCCCCCGAAATACCACTGTTTTTTTTTTAGCCAACTTTCCTAGTTCAAGTAAAAAAAAGACGAAATAAACATTAAAAGCGGCTTAATGCATCTAAGAAATGTCGCCAAGTCCAAAAAAAAAGAAAAAGTCAAAAAGAAAGAAAAAAAAATTTAATAAATATTGAGAAATTAAAAATTGGAAACTAGGGTTTGGAGATGGGGGAAAACTTGTGTCTGTCGGTCTGTCCATGGCTTGGTCTGTCTGTCTATCTGCCTGCTTAATAACTTTTGAATGAACAGTTCGATTTGAACAAACTTTTTTTTTTGTTCATCTGAAACTGCGTTTTCAGAACGAACATGTCAAAAAAAATCCGTGGGAGAACCCCCTTAACTTCCCAATCAGGTGACGAAATTTTTTTTCAGAGTGCCCCCCCCCCTAAAAATATTTCTGGTTGCGCCTGCGCCACTGTCCTAAATCCTCCAAATTTGGATTCTGGAAGCTGAAAATTTAGTGTTTCTGACCTAGGATGACACGTGGAGCATAATTTCAGCTTTTGTACAAAGATACTGACGCATTTGCGTATAGAATAATTGACTTATAATCTACAATTTTTGTTTCAAACTATCAACTTTGAGATCGTGTAATTAAAAAAGTTGATTTAGATGCCATGGGTTTCTAACTTGTACCTTAAACTACACCATACGCATTATAATTACAGTTGAATTTCAAAAAATTTTAAAAGTGGCGAAAAAAGTTATTGACCCCGAAACTTGACATTTTTTTTTTTTTTTTTTTTTGAAAATCCTCAACTTTGAGACCATGTGACTACAAAAACAAATAGTAACTCATTGTTTTTCAGCTTTTTTGAGCACTTTACTATGGTCAATAGTTCACCCTATACTTATTTCTGAGGGTCACTCACAGCTCAAGCAGATATCCAGGCACAAACAAGACAAAAAAAGTAACGAAAATAGGCTTTTCAATGAACCTTTTGCCCCCCAAAACCAAGAGTGGGATTTTCAAAAAAAGAAACTGCACTTTTTCTTATTATTGTAATGCAAACACATCCTGAAATTTATTTGCCAATCCAGAACTGAGTTATGAGTTGAAGTAGAAGGCTAAAGCTGGTAGTTATTGCACTCTTTAGGCTGCTCCCCTGACATTGGAGTTTTCTTAAACAAAAATTTCTCTCTCAAACGGGTGCTTCACTACGTGTAGCATTTTTTCAATGTTTTAAACAAGGGGGGGGGGGGGAAAGAAATCTCAATTTTGTCTTTTTTTTTTTTATAAAAACTCAAACTTTACCCACAAAAAATGGTTTCCCTAAGAAACCCTATTTCCAAAATTTCTGCCTAAATTTAACAGGGGCGGCGGAATGCGAGAAACACTCGGGGCTCGTTCCAAAGAGGTTCGATTGCAGACGATCTCACTTACCTCACGTTCGAAAGAAGACGATTCTCCAGCTACCCTGGTGTCGAAGTCTGCACGAGTTGCATCGTGACGAAGGCCATTGTGTTCCTCATCACATGAAGTGATAAAATGGAGTGAAAAGTGGCACCCCTGATGTGTGACAACAGTGTCGTGATTGCCGTATATTATACATACATCGATACGTCTTCAAGTTGGACATTTTTTCGCATTTCCGAAGAATTTCGTGACAATTTGTTTTGTAACCTCTACCATACAATTTATGCTTCGGGGCACAATGACTAGGGAAAACAAATCCGTCACTTGCGCGTTTGCGGGGCCTATAAAAGCAAAAATTGTAAAAATAAAAAAGTATATATATTTTTTCTAAAAAAGCGTACTTGTTTGACAAAGTTACGTGCAGGGCTTTGACTGTCATGACCTGCATTTTCGCTACCGTTCGTCCTAATGCATACTTCGAGTGGCAAACATGCTCCGAAAAGGAGGTGAGGAGTGGAAAGTTTGAAGAGAAAAACAAAATTAAACCAAAAGCACGAATAAAGGGTGTTTTTCAAAGTTCAATGTAGAAAAGTTACCGGAGGAGAGCTGCCAGACTCTAAAGTCCCCTCCCCCTCTTTCAAAAAAGTACCAAAAATTTTCCAAGTTCACATTTTTAAAATCCCAATTTCGAAAGTTTCCAATACGCTCCAGACACTCTAAGATGATCAAAACTGAGCAACAATTTACTTCAGTTTACAAAAAAGGAAAGTAAAATTTTAGAAGTTTTTATTTTCAAAGTTCTCCAGGGAAAAGCCCCCTCTTCCCTGAACGCCCTTAAATTTTGATTTTAAGACAATTTAGAAACATTTTTGGGGAAGGTCTAGTGAACCACGTCCACTTCTATCTACGCTGAGGCCCGCCGCCAGACTCACTAGAATTCGAGGCTTCTGAAAGTACTTCACTTCACACTCTCCAGGGTCCCCCGTACCTACCACAGCTTCGTGGTTTAACCGGGATAGGGCCCTGAAGAGCGCTCTGTTCTTAATTTTGAACCAGAACCTAGGGTCGAGCAAACCCTAGGGCCCAGCACCCCCAGAGGTATCGTTTCACTTGGAGGACTTTGTGACCACGACATTTTTAACGCCTCCCAGTTCTGAAAGTACTGCAGGCTTGCAACTTGTTCTTTTTTTTTTTTTTTTTAATTTAAATGTAGTTTCCAGAAATCGCTACAAACTGCATGTTTTTTGTATCGCGCTACTCACTACTCTACTTTTTTTTTAAAGTAGTGCGCTACACTACAAACTGATACCGTGCTCTGACTCAAAAGCTTTGAGCACGGTAACAAACCGTGTGCAATAATTGCGTTGTGTTAGTGCTATGTCCGTTCATGAATTAAGACTCATTTTAAAGCAATACTCGATTTATTTAATGATTAGACAAGAAAACAGATGTGGGGAGGAGAGAGTGCAACGGACTTACCCAGTCCGTTGCCCATCATGCTCGCATGCCCCTTTCATTCCGTTTTCCGCATCGAAGTACTGTGTACGATTCGCCCGCCGACTTCTTTTCCTCTGCGTCGTAACCTCTCTCTCAGCCGAGGCGCTCTTGGCTCCGGCTGTCCGTGACCTCTGAACTTAGCTGAACGCAAAGGCGCCAGCTCTCCGTAACACAAACTACTAAAAAATTTAGCTAACTACAGTAGTTTCGCTACTTGTAGCGCGCTACTTCCGACCACTGCCAAAGACTGACAAGTGAACCAACGACTGTTTTCGACTGCTGTTTTACAAACACACATACTTGTTCAAGTTTTCACTTTTGTCGGCACTCCCAGAACGTTGATGAAAATATTTTTTGGCTGCTGAAATTCAAAATACAAAAAAAAATCGAGGTTCGATTGCGCTGACACAAATTGAATCGACGGCGTTCTGCCATGATCACCCCCAGTGGTAGCGGAAGCGCGTCTAAATGCTACGTTACTTACGATTTTTGAGTTGCGTTCTACGTTCGACACTTGGTTTCATGTTAGATAATTGCAGTGAATGGAAATAATACATTCATTATATTATTTTTACTAAAACTTTCATTGCAGGAAGAATATGATATTTAAAATTACTTGCAATCAAAACTACGCACATTTGTAAGAGCTACGCGAAATAAGGAACTTTTTTTCTTTTCGTCGTAGAATGAAATAATAATTCAAACAAAGTAACATACTTCGTGCGATGAAATATTTCCGTCAAACATTATTTATTGATACATCTTTTGTTTAAACAAATAAATAAATAACAAAAACTGCGCTTTTGGTTGACTTTTTTGGTGGCACTTTTGATTTCTATCAAAATTGATAGAAATTTAATGAAATTGCGATTTTTAATAAACTAATTTTTAAAAAAACATCGAGTAAAATCATATGTTATTATAACTAAGAAACAATAAGATCATTATGCATTTTTCTAAATAAACTGGAAATAATCAAAAACTTTCTTTGAAGGATACACTTTTTTTGTTGAAGTGACTATGTCCTGTGTCAGGTTTATCTGAAATGTGCAGAGACTGCAGCTAAGTCTGTATTAGACTCATCAATCTGGAATAGGGAATAACCGAGATGGAGGCGGATGTGATCTGATCGCTAACTAGGCTGTCAGTGCATTTCATGCAGTTCTACTTCAGTCCTGGCTTAACACTAGTTGTATAACATTAATTAATATTATAATTAGTTAGCCTTTAATTTAATTGTTGAACCTGACCATGTCTGCAAGGTCTTGATGCAGAGATAAATTTACTTTCTACAAATTTCTTTGGACTCTCCGTTTCAATAAGATATCACCTTCAGCTTGTTATTTCAGACTAAAGAGGGCATAATGAGGCAAAAACTGCAGTCTCTGCATACGTTAACCAAGTTGTAGATATATCATCTGAACTAGTCAAACCGTGAGTGCTTTCAACTTTAGGAAAATGTTGCACAGAAACTTACTCGAGTTAAGATTTGATATTATTTTCCATCTGAGTTAAGATTTGAATCCGATTAGGGTATGGAGAAGTGTTTTATTTTCATTGCATGTAATTGCCAATACGAGGATGCTACATCTTTATCCAGCCTGTAGGTAAATTTTAAAAGGCGTATTAAAATTAAGAAACAGCTAATTTATTATGTTGTTCTAAACTATTGTACACAATCAAGAAAAAAAGTTGTTAAGCAAAATTATTTTATTATGTAATTTATATTCATATATATACAGTAGAGCTGGAGCACCGTTTATACATTTAGGACGGGACGTTGGAAAAAAAAAAGTATAACCGGTATATGCTAATACGTATTGGACTCCGCAGGGAACAATTTGAAAAACGTATAAAAGAGAAACTTATATTTGTGCTTCACTGTATCTATATTATGTATGTATATTTTTTCCTTGTATAAAAAATGATCAATGTTGTTGATATTTTCAGTAAGTTTTAAACACCAAAAAAAAAAAAAAAATTATTTCCAAACATATTCTGGTAAAAAATATTTATTCAACATCAGGAAAAATCAACAATAATATAAACAAAGTATTAAGAAACTTCAAAGTGTAATTTGGTTTCCAGACAGTTTTGAAATTGTAAATTTCCTTATAAGCACATTCAAATATTCAGTTAATATCAATCATTTTGAAAACCAGCTTTTAGATGTATTTAATGAATTCCACTTCTGCTTTTGATAAGGGCACACCCCTCAATCAATCTCAACTGGTTTAAGAGTACACATTTTGTATCATATATTGAAAGTTTTGATTGATTAAGTATTTCCAGACACAAATATTGTTTGAAAAACATTTAAACAGACAAGTTTAAAAACATATTAATGATGAAAAAGCAGAATTATTAAATCTCACACATGATGAATTACAAGATAGAAAATATCGGAGTTGTAGTCTTTTACAGTGTAAAAAAGGATTCTCAGTTGATGTAGTTCAAAATTAAACAATTGTTTTTCCCGTTACTGAGTAAAACATTTCATTCACCATTTACATAATTATGATTCGAAATTAAGAAACTAAAACTGATAAAATAAGCATGTCCTAACAAATATCAGCTTGAAAAATATTTGAACAGACAAGTTTAAAAACATATTAATGATAAAAAAAAAAAGGCAGAATTATTAAATCTAGGAGTTTTCTGTCTGCAATGTTTGTAAGAACAATTTATCGCACAGCACGTTGGCATAGTTGATGGTAATTGACAATTACAGAATTTTTTTAACGCTGAATAGAGCCAACACAATACGCAAAGCACGGCCAAGATGGCTGCTCTGGGGGTGATGCGATTCCGTTCAATTAGTGTAACCTCGCTGCGGACGATGATGGTCCATTGTCAAGTTCAATTCTCCAATTGACTTTTCGTGCTGCCATCTATCAGGAAAAAGCAGAAGAAAATCTACTTCGAATATAAGTTGAAAAATGAGTGCCATTCGAGTTTCAAAAATGTTATGAAAAATCGGTTCCTAATGAGCATCCTAGTTCTATTTGCTTTGCTCAAGCCCTTTGACAAGAGCATCTGGGGAAGGAGAAAACTATGATTCCCCATAATCGAAAGATGCAATCGCCATGTCTTTTTTGGGAGGGCCGAGAAATCATTAAGACACCCCACAACACTTTGCAATAATAAAATTCATAGTTGTTCACTTTGCAAGTAGTCTTCAAGCAACTAGTTTGGGACGCAATTCTTGACATTTAATGGAGAATGGCTTTACCTTCACTTTCCAGAGATCAGCAAGCATGAATTTGTGACAGAAAGACAATTTTTAACACTCGCATGTTTCATAAAATCACAGGTTCCAAGTTACATTCTTATCTTCTATCTTTAAAACTTGTGTCAAATTAAACTGATGTTCAGAGTAGCTTCAAGTAACCAAAGCGAGTTCTCATTCTTTCCCATAAATTAAAGAGCTGTGTTTGACCAAAGAGTTCAGTCTCAGCTTTCAAACATTGCACTTTACTCACAACCAGTGGTCGGAAGTAGCGCGCTACAAGTAGCGAAACTACTGTAGTAGCTATATTTTTTAGTAGTTTGTAGTGTAGCGCACTACTTTAAAAAAAAGTAGAGTTGTGAGTAGCGCGATACAAAAAAATAGTAGTTTGTAGCGATTTCTGAAAACTACTTATAAATTAAAAAAATAAATAAATAAATGAAAAATTTTTTTAAAAAAAAGGGAACGAAGGACAAAAACAAGGTTTTTCTTGTGGCGAATATTTGTAAAAATTGTAAAAAAAAATCTAAAAAGGACGAATATTAGCAAAAAAAAAAGGGGGGAACAAAAAGGAAAAGTAAAAAATAAATTCAAAGACAATTCCTATTTCTATTCCATATTCGAATGACGTAATTTTTTAATCTAAACGAATTTTCGAATTTTTCTGGTCGATCCTCAAACGGTGTATTCTTGTTATTTATTTTTTTTAAAAGTAGCGAAATAGCAACTACACTTCAAAAGTAGTGTAGCTCGCTACATTAAAAAAAAAAGTAGTTGTAGCTGTAGTTAACTATATTTGTAAGAAAGCAGTTGTAGTTGTAGTTCGCTACGAAAAATATGTAGTTTTTCCAACCACCGATCACAAACACTTACAGCGTGTATGTAATGGTGACAAAATTTTGCACATGCTTTCACTAAGGGATTCAGCAGCTAAATGGCACCCAAGAAGAACCCTCTTTGTGAGAAAATCGTCGATCCAAAGACCTAAACAACCAACATTAGCGCTTTCTTTCCAGTAGTAAATTGCCAAAATGAGTACATCAGTATCAACGCCAAGGCTAATAACATGAGCTTACTGCATGGACTATGTGCCAAATCTTTTTCGAATCAGCTTCTAAATGGATTGATTTTAATTCAAGTACTTTATAAAATACAGTCCCTTGTAGCTTGAAACTGTTTGTAGAATACTTCACAAATGTACATTTCGCAGTCTTTTACTTGTACATATTTTGAAGTGTGCATAAACAAAACAAGCTGTTATTTATTTCGAGTTCTTGAAAAGGAAGCTTTACAATCATCAGGTGCTTTTGTCGAATGACTTGAAAATTTGTAGTTTTTAATAATTTGGCTTTTACTACGTAAATTTGACTCTAAAAATTTTATTGAAAGGTCAACATGTCTATCGCGAATACAGTCGACGCTCGATATAACGACCGGCTCTGTCCTACAGAAAACGGTCTTTATAACGAGTGGTCGCTATAAGAGGTAGAACATAGAGTATATTGAGATACAGTTGGGAGTTTTCTCACAGATCGTTATATTAGGATGGTCTTAATAACGAGTGGTCGTTATAACGACCGTCGACTGTATTACATCGATTCATTTTACGTTAGACTGCTCAAGACATTGTCAAGGCACGTTAAAATTATCTTCACGGGTCGTGAATGATATGAAAAGAGGAATACATTCTTTAAAGGGCAGGCCCGTCATTTAGGGGGGGGGGGGTCAATTCCCCCCCCCCTGACTTCGAGAAATTAATGTATTTGCATTTAAGTGGGCGTGGTTTTCTATGTTTTCCGATGAAATTGCATTGTGTTGCCCCTGGAAAAACTTGAAATGACTGCCCTGTTCAAGGGTACTGCAGGAATATTCCATGCAGTAGGCTGCGACGTTGCATTAAAGCAGTCTCAAAATCGATCTTCTGCTGTGGTAGGACGCTTAATTGGTATCACTAAAAATGAAGAAGCAATGCAAAGGCGATGCCTCTTTGTCCATTCAGAAATAACTTTCACTCAATTCTTTAATCATATCTTGGAATACAATCTGATATTACAGTGGACATAAATAGTCAGAATGAATACACACAATCGATGCTTCATACGGACAAAAAAGATTTAAAATAATAAAGTATTTTAAAGCTTGTAATCCACTCAACAGTGAAGAATGTGTGCTTTGCAATACTTTCAGCTGTGCACTTTCTAAAAAATCTACAACGTAATGATTACTTAATGTTAAAGAAAAAGGGGAGGCTCTATTAAAGATAAACGATTTTTTTATGAAAATTAAGAAATTTTCGGATCCTATAAAGAAAACGAAAGTTCACAACTTTATAGTTCCTCTTGGCAACTAAAATAGGTTTTTGCTTTAATGTAATGAAAGTGCTATGCACGTTAGATGGTCAGATGCTATGTAGTTGTTAAGAGGGCTACAGTACAAATATTTATTTGTAGAAATTCTCATAAAACTCAGCTGCAACCTACCGATTTCTGTTTATGCGGGTATGAAATGCTTAATAATGACCTACGAGTACGTCTGCAGCAAATGACTGAGCCGTCTCTGCCAGCCTTTAGTTCAATCTTGTAAATGTACGTCTAATCGTTGAACGACGTCTTGCAGCTATAAAAAGCCAGAATAATGTTGTATATCATTACGTAAATGTGTCAATAATAATTGTCAAAATAAAAATTAGTAATTGCTTGTCTTGCTTGCACATATCTTATTTCAATTCGCTGTTTTCTCTTGCGTAATTGTAATTACTTAATTAATTAAAAAAGTATATTATTTTTATTATTTAAACTAAAACAACCCACCATCACTCCCACCATTTGAATTAACTAAAATTATGACAAAATTCATCAATAAAATGACTTTTTAGCATGCATTCCATCGATTTTCCTTGTGACCGTTAGGAGGGGGATTGAAAAAATCTGGACCAAATATCAGCCTGGCAAGATCCACATTCTTAATCTATGAGCTTTCCCCAACCAAAATCCATTAACAGAATGCGGTCCTCATATTTTGCATACTCAACCCCTTCCAGCACCCGGTCTAATAAGTAAATAAAGTTCTGTCGCACCTTTTAAAGAATAATTGTCATAGTTCCTCCGTAGAAAAATTCCTCAATCGTTTTAAAAAGAAAAATAAATAAATAAATGAAATAAAAGTACAAAGAACATCAAAACACATTTTATCAAAGGAAGAAAAAAAAACTCGTTCGCTAATAAAATGTCTCGAATTTCATTTTTAATCCGTTGCCAGTCGTTAAATATAAATAAAGAATAAAATGCTATCTTGAATGAAAAATTTTTGTCAACAAAAAACAAATAATAATAATAATAAATAAAATAAAAAAAATCGTCTGCTAAGTCAGTCATTTTTTTCTGAGCTTGCATTTCCGCCCTGTTTGCGGAGTCGGAGTCGGAATCAGAGTCGTCACGGAAGATAATTCAGAAAAGTACTTTACATACATTATTTATCAAAACCATTTTTTTACGAAGTTAGTTTGAAGGAAATCCGCCTATAAGTTCGGGATCAACATTCAATTTAAATTTACCCGTAGGCGCTAATGCTAGATTTTTTTTGAACTGTTCATCATTGAACGAAAAATTATTCAAATTAAAAAGTGAAATATGGGACTGAACCTCTCCGAGATCTTTCGAAGAAAAAAAGTTTATTCAATTCGTATGGTTCACTCAAAAGTTATGAGGTGGGAAATGGTTGTTTGAACGGTTAATGTTGAACGAAAAAATGTTCAAATTGAAAATTTAAATACGGTAATGAAGTATCCTTGCCGAGATCTTTCGAACGAAAAAAAGTTTGTTTAAATCGGACTGTTCGCTCAAAAGTTATTAGGGGTGAGAGCTTGTTTGAACGGTTCAATGTTGAACGAAAAATTGTTCAAATCGGAAATTTAAATACGGGGATGAAGTATCCTTGATAAGATCTTTAAACAAAAAAAAGTTTTTTTCAAATCGGATTGTTCACTAAAAAGTTAGTGTCGCGGGACGGGTTTGAATGGTTCAAAGTTGAACCAAAAATCGTTCAAATCGAAAAATCAAATATGAGAATGAGCTGCACTAGCCGAGATCTATCAACAAAAAAAAGTTCATTCAAATCGGAATGTTCATTCAAAAGTTATTAGGGGGGACAGACAGACCGACACACAAATTCCCCATCTCAATACCCTACTTTCCATATTTTTAATTTTTCGATAGTTATTTTACTTTTTGGTTTCTTTTTTACTTTGTTTTGGACTTGGCGATATTTTTTAGATGCATTAAGCCACTTTTAATACTTTTTTCGTCTCTTATTTTTAACTGGAAAGTAGGCTAAAAAGACATTTTATAAGAAGAAATAAAAGCAGCAATTTTCATTAACTGGGAAGTAGATTCAGCGAACAAGGAAATACTGGTGGTTGTTGAGTTTGAAAGTTAGAAAAGTATTTATGGGGGGGGGGGAGCAAACCTACAATGCATTTGCCGCATTTCCGCTAAGCTTTTTTCTTCAATGGGCACATCTTATTTGAGTCGTATTTAAAGTAATATAACGACTTTCCCCCATAATACCTAACTCAACCCGGTACTCTTAAGCTCAATGCATTCTGTACAGCAGCTTCTAAAATAAAAATGAAGAGCGGCAAACCACCCTTTTTTAGATTGGATTAAAAACCGTTAAGTTTCGATATTTTGATGCATGGGATTTGTTCCCCCATGCAACGATTGTACTGAGCAACCATATTTGTACAGAAAATAACAACGTTACGAATGCGCGAATGAGCAGGGATACTGCAGACACGTGTTTCGGCGTTACAAGGAACGCCTTTATCAATGCAAAAAAGTTGTGAGCTTATGGATGCACAGACATCCGACAAAAGCAACGGAAACAGAAACTAACAGCTTAAAAAGCAAACATAGCGGATTACCTGAACACCAATAAAAATATTTAAACCAAAAAAAGAGCCAATGGGAAAATAAAGAATGAACCGAAGATTTCTACCAGGTACGAAATGGAAGGAAAGAATTCGATTGGCGACACGATAAGCCAAAAGGCTAATATAATAAAAAAAAGAGCAGAATGAAATAAAGCGAATCGGTAAATGAAAAAAACAAAAAAGAAAAATAAAGACAAGTAGAAAATGCCAGCAAAATCAGAGAAATAAATTAGAAAGGGAAGAGGCAAAATTATACAAAAGGACGCGAAACAGCAGAAAAATAAGGAATAGCATTGAGATCGTTAACTAAGTCAGAACTGTTTTTCAAAAGATGGAAGGATTCCCAAAAATCAAGATCTGATGGGTTGGGGCATTTTTGGACAATTTGAAAAGAATTAAAATCGAAAGAATGATTCTTTTCCGCCATTCTTTCCCTCTGTGAGTTATCAGGTTGCTAAGATTCTCAAACGTTTCAATTTCCAGGTGGTATTCTACCCTACGAATAAACTATGTTTCTCTTCCCCTAAAGATCCCATTCATCCTCTTAACAGCTGTGGTATTTATAAAATTAATTGCAATTGCAATCTCTCTTATATCGGACAAACGCGACGTGCTTTGAAATTCCGCTTAAAGGAACATCTGAACTATGTGAAAAAGCAACAATTGAATAAGTCTAGTATTGCGCAACATTGTTGGGAAAAGAATAATTCTTTCGATTTTAATTCTTTTCAAATTGTCCAAAAATGTCCCAACCCATCAGATCTTGATTTTTGGGAATCCTTCCATACTTTGAAAAACAGTTCTGACTTAGTTAACGATCTCAATGTTATTCCTTATTTTTCTGCTGTTTGGCGTCCTTTTGTATAATTTTGACTTTTCCCTTTCTAATTTATTCCTCTGATTTTGCTGGCATTTTTTACTTGTCTTTATTTTTCTTTTTTGTTTTTTTCATTCACCGATTCGCTTTCTTCAATTCTGCTCTTTTTTTGTTCTTGCGGTTAACCTGGTGTTTTTTATTATGTTAGCCTTTTGGCTTATCGTGCCGCCAATCGAATTCTTTCCTTCCATTTCGTACCTGGTAGAAAGCTTCTGTTCATTCTTTATTTCCCCATTGGATCTTTTTTTTTTTGGCTTAAATATTTTTATTGGTGTTCAGGTAATCCGCTATGTTTGCTTTTTAAGCTGTTCGCTTCTGTTTCCGACCCGTTGCTTTTGTCGGATGTCTGTGCATCCATAAGCTTACAACTTTTTTGCATTGATAAAGGCGTTCCTTGTAACGCCGAAACACGTGTCTGCAGTATCCCTGCTCATTTGTGCATTCGTAACGTTGTTATTTTCTGTACATCTATAGCACAAAGGTATTTGTAAACGATATTTGGTTCATCAATTTCAATTACTTTCTTTTCGCTATTATATAATCGCTTAGCCTTTACTATAGGATAAATTCCATGAAGATTCGATGCAATTAGGGCTGTGACATCGATGTCAATGTTTTGGAAACATCGATGTTTTTGGAAGAACATCGATATTTATACCATCGATGTTTGAGGGTCCATGTTTTTCCAACATCGATGTTTTAGGTTTGATGTTGCTGTCGATGTCGATGTTTTATAATTCAGCAAAGAAAGCCCAAGAAAAATATACGATAAGCATACTCATTAAGAGCAAGAATCTGAGAGAGTGTCACGCCTGTGATTCATGACCTCTCAGATTTTTTCCAAAAAATTACCAAATGTTTATTATCTTATTGGAAGACCAAATCCAGAATGTTTTGCTCTAAAGTTGTGTTGTTTAGTTTTTATGGATCCTTAAAGATGAAGGTGCGGCATCAAAAATTAAGCGGATTTCCAAGACAAGGAAGTTGCCGTGAGCCAAAACTCTTACCAGGAACTGTTGAACTCCAATTTTCTTTTCGTATATGGAATATAGAAGGTTGAAACTTTACAAAATGAGTGTTAAGTTTGAGGTAAGTTGTTGCCGTAAAGTCAGTGAAGGCCCTCAAAACAAGGCATTTTTGACGTTTTTTAGCGTTTTTGAGGTCCAAAAACAGATTGTACATTCCAGTTGGCACGGCAAAAGTGGTATCGCTTGAAAGACCAGTGTAAGTACTTGAAAATAATGTATAAATAACCGAGGAAAGTTCAACGTGCTTTTAGTTGCGTAAGGCCGAAATATGAAAAATGTCATATTTTAGCGATATTCAAACGGTCATAACTTCTTCTGCCAACAACATATTGAAATATTTTTTTTGCCAATGTCATACTCTATTCTTTGTCTTAACAGAACAGTTGAGTCCTTTGAGGCGAAATGTAAATTTTTTTTTTACAAAAAATGTATTTTTTCCTGTGTATTTTTTCTAAAAAAAATTTTACATTTCGCCTCAAAGAACTCAATTGTTCTGTTAAGACAAAGAATAGAGTTTCCTTTTTAAATGCTCATGATTTTAATTGTATGTATTATTCCACAAACAGTTTTAAAAAGAATTACTTTCCAGTAATACAGGGTGGTCAAAAAGTGTTTCACTGATCATGAGATTTTATTTTACAAACACATAAAAGAGAAGTTTTTCTTGAAAGCTTGTGAAAATTATTTTTTTATTTATACAAATACAAATATGACGACCAGCAGCAGGCTCTGGGCTGGTCTTGGTCAAATTATAGACCCCAATGAAGATCAATGACCCTCTTGAAGCTATCGACTCACTTGCTCCTTACTGCCTCTTCCGGTAAACTATTCCAAGTTCCCACTAACCTGCTAAAATAGTCATTTTTCCGAATTTCCAGGTTAGCCTGAGATTTAAACAGCTTTTACAATGATCCCTTGTCTTGCTTTCCGTGCAAAAGTTTAACCCTATAACATCTTTCATTTTGATAAGTTTAAACAACTGAATCATATCCCCTCTGGTTCTCCTTTGCTCAAGACTATACATGTTAAGAGCAAGAATCTGAGAAACTGTCACGCCTAGCATTATGGGGTGATTCATGACCTCTCAGATTTTCTCTAAAAAATTACCAAATGTTTATTATCTTATTGAAAGACCAAATCTAGAATGTTTTGCTCTAAAGTTGAGTTGTTTAGTTTTTATGGACCCCTAAAGTTGAAAGTGCGACATCAAAAATTAAGCGGATTTTCACTACATGGAAGTTACTGTGAGCCAAAACTCTTAACAGGAACGATTGAACTCCAATTTTCTTTTTGTATATGGAATATAGAAGGTTGAAACTTTACAAAATGAATGTTAAATTTGTGGTAAGTTGTTGCCGTAAGGTCAGTGAAGGTCCTCAAAACAAGGCTTTTTGACGTTTTTTAGCGTTTTTGAGGTCTAAAAACAGTTTGTACATGTCAGTTGGCACGGCAAAAGTGGTATCGTTTGAAAGACAAGTGTAAGCACTTTAAAATAATATGTAAATAACCGAGGAAAGTTTAACGTACTTTTAGTTGCGTAAGGCCGAAATATGAAAAATATCATATTTTACCGATATTCAAACGGTCATAACTTCCTCTGCCAACAACATATTGAAATATTTTCTTTGCCAATGTCATACTCTATTCTTTGTCTTAACAGAATAGTTGAGTTCTTTGAGGCGAAATGTGAAATTTTTTTTTACAAAAAATACACAGGAAAAAATACATTTTTTGTAAAAAAAATTTTGCATTTCGCCTCAAAGGACTCAATTGTTCTGTTAAGACAAAGAATAGAGTATGACATTGGCAAAAAAAATATTTCAATATGTTGTTGGCAGAGGAAGTTATGACCGTTTGAATATCGCTAAAATATGACATTTTTCATATTTCGGCCTTACGCAACTAAAAGCACGTTGAACTTTCCTCGGTTATTTATGCATTATTTTAAAGTGTTTACACTGGTCTTTCAAGCGAAACTACTTTTGCCTTGCCAACTGAAATGTACAAGCTGTTTTTGGACCTCAAAAACGCTACAAAACGTCAAAAATGCCTTGTTTTGAGGACCTTCACTGACTTTACGGCAACAACTTACCTCAAACTTAACACTCATTTTGCAAAGTTTCAACCTTCTATATTCCATATACAAAAAGAAAATTGGAGTTAAACAGTTCCTGGTAAGAGTTTTGGCTCACAGCAACTTCCATGTCTTGAAAATCCGCTTAATTTTTGATGCCGCACCTTCAACTTTAGGGGTCCATAAAAACTAAACAACTCAACTTTAGAGCAAAACATTCTGGATTTGGTCTTTCAATAAGATAATAAACATTTAGTAATTTTTGGGAGAAAATCTGAGAGGTCATGAATCACCCCATAATGCTAGGCGTGACAGTTTCTCAGATTCTTGCTCTTAAAAAGTTTTCATGTTTAATCAAAAGTTGCAATATTAACCTCATTTGGGAAAAAATTCTATAATTATTAGCAATGTTTTGTTTTCGATGTTTCTGAAACATCTCAAATTTGCTTTCATTTTTTTTAACCTTTTAATTGTTGTTTCGAATTCAGTAGTTTTTTTTTTTTTTTTTCGATGTCCTTTTTACATTTCAACAAAAAATAATAAAAATATGCGATAAAATAGATTCATGTTTCTTTAACCACTAGTTGCAATTAAAGTTTTTTTAAATAACTAGCGATGATTTAGTCAATGATTTTTAAACATTGTTGTTTTGCATTTAATTTTTTTTTTCGATGATGTTTTACATTTCAGCAAAAGAAAAAAGTTTTATAAAAATATGCGACAAAAAAAGTTATACAGTTAATCAAAAGTTTCAGTATATATCTCGCTGAAAAAAGTTTTCTTAACTGACATCGTTATTTTACGGTTAATGTTTTTCCAGGAGACAGAAGATGTATCTAATTGAGTGATATAAAGAGGCGCTTGTAATCGGGAGTAACTGATTAATAAGTTTATTAAAATATGTCAGAAATTGAAGAAAAATTGTTCGCTGTTTTGAAACATCCATGTTGGAAAACATCGATTTTTTTGTCAATGTATCAATACCATCGATATCCTTATTTTCCAACATCGATGTCTTAAAACATCGATGTTTTGCTTTCGATGTCGAACTCCTATTAGATGCAATAGTTACGACATTGCTATCATTCAACCGAACAAACGTAATACTATTTTACATGTCATCGACATTTATTCAAAGCTTCCTCTCTTTTCTTTTTTGAACAGCGTAACTTTAGTTAATGGGCAATTTTCAATCCGATTCTTGCATAAAACCTTTCTGACACAAATGATCAAGTAGGAGCGCAAGAGAAGAAAATAAATTGTCATAGCAGAGATCAAAATTGGCATGCTCAGGGAATTCTAAAATTAAATCTGCAACCACTCCCCCTCCCTTCCTAAACAAAAAATGCATATGCAATCCTTGAACTCTTCAAGGTGAAGTAGTAAGCTTCTGAACCAGCTTAGGGCTTTTTCAACAGACAGACTAAACAATAAAAAGCACCTAAATGCATTATGGAAAAGTAAATACAACAAATAATTGATGTTTTAAAAAATTACATTTTTGAAATAACTTCCTTTCACAATGTACCTTGAGTATTTTTCGTAATTTAAAATAAATCTATTTTCATAAAGGACTACTTTTGTATGTATGGATGTATGTCCGGGATAATCTTCCAAACTACTGAACCGATTTTAATCATTTTTTCACCGTAGATAGCTACAGTAACAGGGAACATGATAAGCTATAATTTATTTCTAAAAATCTTAGTTTTAAAAAGTTATTATGGAAAACAGTAAATTTCATATAGTTTCCCCATTAAATGAGAAAATTTTCTGTCCATCGTTACAAAAAATTGTTGCCTCGCAACAACAATATTAATACTAGTAATCATGATGAAAATTTTAACCAAGGCTTCTCTGGAATAAGTATGACATTTATTGCTTTCTTAAGATTTTTATATTCATCTATGCCAATAATCGATACCGGATTTTTTTTAAAAAAAAAGAGAGAATTGATATTGGCAACAGTTAGAAAATACAAAATGATTATAGCCTTTTTTTTTTTAGGAGGGGGGGGGGGTACATAAGATTTTTTCACCAACTGAGTTTTCACCATTGAAGAAGTCACATGGATAGAAATTAATAATGGGACTTATTTAACGTGCAATATTTGGAAATGGTTGACTCCAGAGCGATTGATACTGTAAATATATATTTATTTTAATACACCAAGCTTATAACATTTCCTATTTACGTAAACATTATTTGTAGCTTGCATTTGTATTTAGGGTGTGTAATACAGTTTTTTTTTAAGTTTATCCAGACAGAAAAAATAGCCATTGTTTACAGAAGTAGCCATTTATGTACATAGATGTGCAGTTTAATACTGAAAAAATTATGAACGAGTTTCACTGAAACACATTACCCGGCAGAAACCCGGACAGGGCCGTGTATCCGGCTAGTAAATAAATAAATGATAAAATATTTTTTAAAAAATTAATTAAAACTATATATTAATTTAACTTAATTAGATGTTTTAAGTCTTAAAAATAAAAGTTATCTACATTGAACTCTCACTTATACGCCGCCTCATTTATGCGCCTTTTTCATTGATACGACGATTTTAAATGGTCCCAGCACATTCCATAGCGAAATAATGATAGTATCATTCGTTTGTGCGTCGCTCTAAACATAAATATTTCACTTATGCGCCGACTTTTTCCTAAAATGTAAAAAATTAATTTATTTTCTTTAAAAATAAGCATTTTTCTTCACTTTCCTCTTTAATCTTTCGCCTTTATTGCTTACAGAAGGCATTTTTTTCGCATGAACTAGAATTGAGAGAGGTAAAATTATCTGTTATGCATCATTTTAAAGGTAACAGTTTGTAATTAGGTATGCTACAATTTTTGTTTTCTCTTTATCATTGTAGTTACGTTCCAGTAATTGCCAAACCGTAGTAATATGTCCCTTTTCTATAGAAACATTCTTATTCATTCTCTCATTAGAAACTATGTTGCGTTTTAATCCTTTAAATAGGTTTGTTCACTTATACGTCTTTCATACTTAGGCGCCTTTTTCTGTTGGTCCCTTGCTCCGGCGAATAAGTGAGAGTTCACTGTATTTTTCAGTCTAAAAACATTTACTAACTTCTTTTGAGATAAATTATATAGTCTAAGCAAGAAATCAGCCACGGTTAAACAATGCAGCCTTTCGTGCCTAGCGTCCCTTTTTAGGGACGTTCTTAAATTGCTATAAAATCCATAAAAAATTTAAAATTTACAAAATTGAAAAAAAGGTAAACTAAATCATCGATCAAAGTAGCACATATATCAAGCACAGATAGATTTACTAGTTAATAATTTTAAAAGCTTAGCTTTTTTGTTCTTGAGATTGTGAACGATGCAATTCTTGATAAAGTTCATATTAACATGGCTACAGAAAACACATTGCAAAGGTCATGTGCTGCAATCTGTTAATACTGAATTGAAACAATACCGTAGTAAAAATTGAACATAGTTACTTGGTTGAAATGTTCATTTTTGGAAAATGTAGGCACACTTTTTGAACCGTCCCTAAAAAGGGACCCTAGGCATTAATGGGTTAAGGAAACTAGCGTTGTTACAGAAATATCTCCCGTATTCAGCATGTTACCACTGCATCCTACAAGTTGTTTTGAAAGCAGTTTTTAGTAGCAAAATTGATGAAGCATCAATGACCCAAAATTGATGAAGCATCGATGATGCTGGTCCTCAAGCAAATATTTTTCACAAATTTTAGGCCGAATCATCTCTGTTAGATAAAAAGCAATTCAAAGCAGATGCAGAAGACGAGAATATTAGAAATAAGCAATCTAGACGAAATTTGAAACTTTCTTTTTGGGAAATTAAAAAGCGGTCCCCTAGAGACGATTACAACTTATGAATTCCACTTTGCTTCATTATCTTAAGGATTCTTGTTCCAAACGATATTACTTTCGAGTACCTCGCGCTATTCATCATGCTTGGTTACAGCGAAAGACATTAGTCCAGTCAAATAAGACATTAAAATCGCAAATCGCGAAGTAGTTCAGAATTTTTAATATGTTGTTTGGGTCCTTTAGGGTAGTGTAAATCCAAGTTTGCACCTTTCTAAAATCTGTGCTCGCTGCGAAACTCGCGAAAAACTGCGAAATTTTCGGACATTTTTCAGTTTTTCCTTTATAACTCCTAAACTATGCAACTTTTGATTACATGCAAATACCCATTTTAAAAAACACTAAATTTTCAACAATTTAAGTTCACGTGGATTTCTCTAGGTCGAATAGTTTAGGAGATATCGTACTTCGAAAAATGGAGTTTTTCTGCGAAAACTGAAAAAAAAATGCTTCGATCATATTTTGGACCAAATATCGACATAAATTCCTATTCTACAGGACAAAAAATGGACATGTCGCCACAGCACATTTAATCAGCTTTCATTCAAGCCTAAACAGTAGTATCTCCATATATTATTTCTCTAAGCCGAATCCTATTCCCGGTCGAAACTCGCTCATTTCTTTATCGAATTGCAAGAAAATTTATGATTTTGAAGCTTATCCCGCGGGCTATTGACGAAAATTAGACCCACCCTCTAAAAAGTGTCGGTTCGTTTTTTATTCGAACTTCAATTTTTGGGCACAAAATTGACTCTATCTAGCGAAATAATTGTCGTATCGTCTCCATTTTGATTTCATTCAAAAGATTAAAAAAAATGCGTTCTTTAGAACGTTTCTCCGCTAGCGCCGCGTAACGAGAATCTCGAAAATCCACGTTTAAGCGACTTATAAGCGATTGAAGTTTGAAAAAGTTAAATTTTTTGCTCAACTGTCAAAATCGTTACATTGTTGCTCAAATCAATTTTAAATGCGACATTTCAAGCCAAGGCTTAGCTCGGTAAACCTTAATTGTAACTTTTATTGTTTCAAAATACTATGGTAGTTTTGCGATAACGTTTGTATTTAGTTTAGTAGTAGCCTTGGGTATTTGATTTTAATGTAGGGTATCACTTTTATAGTAGTTGTAAAAGTAAACGTGTCTTTGATCTCTTTGAAAAGTTGTCAGAACGACGGTAGTAGATGGCGATGTTGTGCAAATGAAGCCAATAAAAATTGTCGTATTAAATTTTAAGTTTAAAGTTTTTTTTTTTTTTTTTTTTTTTTTTTTTTTTTTTTGCGGAATTCCGCACGGGTCACCTAGTAGGTTCAATATTTCATTTAAAATCGCGAAAAATAAATATTTAAAATTTTGAGAAATGAGCAAAATTGTTTTCTAATAAGAATAGGAGGGCAGTAGACAGTAAAAAAATGCGTAGAAGGGTATTGTAAGGATAACACTGTATTAAAATGTTATTTTAAAAATTAAAAAAAAAAAACTTTACTGGTCATTTTCACTCCCTTTTTTTTGCTATATTTATCATGGTTCTTGTTGGCTGAGGTCTTATCCTGACTGTTTTCAGATTTTCCCCTATCACTCCTAAACTGTACAACTTTTGATGATACGTGTGCATACCCATTTTGAAGAACACTAAATTTGGAACAATTTAAGCTCAAGTGGAGTTCTATAGGATGAATAGTTTAGGAGATATCGTACTTCAACAATTCGTCATTTTTTGCGAAAAATGAAATAAATATGCTTCGATCATATTTTAAACCAAATATCGACATAAATTCTTATTCTACAAAACAAAGATAGACATTTAATTGCAGTACATCTAATCAGCTTTCATTTAAGCCTAAAAAGAAGTCTGTAGGTTCAATATTTCTTTTACAATTGAGAAAAAACAAATTTTCGCTGCACAAATCTAAGCTGCAGGAAAAGAATGTGGTCTTTGTTCTGTCTCAAGGAAGTTGTACCAACTCTTTCCGTATTTAAATGAACATCTGGATCCAAAAGAAAGACAATCTTCCTTTTCTGCAGCTTCGCAATAAGACCAAAGCTAATAACACAAAAGAAAAAAAAAGAAGAACATTGAGCTAAATTAACCTGTAAGGTTTTTTTAATTATGAAAATAATATTTTAATACAGTTATACAACTCTATGCATTTTTCTGTTGTCCAGTGCTCTCCTATTTTTATTAGAAAGCAATTTTTCTCATTTCTCAAAAAAAATTTCAATTTCCGAAAATTTGTTTTTTCTCAATTGTAAAAGAAATATTGAACCTACAGACTTCTTTTTAGGCTTAAATGAAAGCTGATTAGATGTACTGCAATTAAATGTCTATCTTTGTTTTGTAGAATAAGAATTTGTCGATATTTGGTTCGAAATATGATCAAAGCATATTTATTTCATTTTTCGCAAAAAATGACAAATTGTTGAAGTACGATATCTCCTTAACTATTCGTCCTACAGAGCTCCACTTGAGCTTAAATTGTTTCAAATTTAGTGTTCTTCAAAATGGGTATGCACACGTATCATCAAAAGTTGCATAGTTCAGGAGTGATAGGGGAAAATCTGAAAACAGTCAGGATAAGACCACAGCCAACAAGAACCATGATAAAAATAGTAAAAAAGAGTGAAAATGATCTGTGAAGTTTTTTTTTTTTTTTTTTGAAATAACATTTTAATACAGTGTTACCCTTTTAATACCCTTCTACGTATTTTTTTACTGTCTACTGCCCTCCTATTCTTATTAGGAAATTATTTTGCTCATTTCTCAAAATTTTAAATATTTATTTTTCGTGATTCTAAATGAAATATTGAACCTACAGACTACTGTTTAGGCTTGAATGAAAGCTGATTAAATGTGCTGTAATTACATGTCCATTTTTTGTCTTGTAGAATAGGAATTTATGTCGATATTTGGTCCAAAATATGATTGAAGCATAATTTTATCAGTTTTCGCAGAAAAACTCCATTTTTCGAAGTACGATATCTCCTAAACTATTCGTCCTACAGAACTCCACTTACTCTCCTTGAACTTAAATTGTTGAAAATTTAGTGTTCTTTAAAATGAGTATTTACATGTAATCAAAAGTTGCATAGTTTAGGAGTTATAAAGGAAAAACTGAAAAATGTCCGAAAATTTAGCAGTTTTTCGCGAATTTTAGAAAGGTGCAAACTAAGATTTACACTACCCTAAGAGACCCAAACAACATATTAAAAATTCAGAACTACATCGTGATTTGCGATTTTAGCTCTCTTTTTTGCATAGATTGACTGGACTCTTTAAAAGTACGTATCTTCAATAATCAATTTCATTAACTGTTTTGGAGATAAAAGGTATTGAAGATTTGTTTGTTCATTAACAATATTTTTTTAAGTACGGTTTAGCGCCCATGACCCAGCTTTGGCCCCCAATTAAAACCTAAAATTGTTAATGTCTTTGCTTCAATGCAAGAGTAATGATGAAGATTTTGCAGACAAGGCACTAAAATAACTAAATATCTGTGGTACCTCAACTCAGAGCAAGTTGTATTGTTCTTTTCTAGTGGTACTTTGGGAAAAATCTTCAAAACTAGCATGGTTGCAAAACTAAGAGCTGAAGTAGGACATAATGAAGATAATTGTAATGAAACGGATACTAAAGCACAACTCAGTCTGAAAGAGATGTATAGTTTACGGGACAAATAAGAAGATAATTTCGTTTCGTCCCGAGCTTTAAATGTTTAAAAGAAATTTGAAACCGATACAGAATTTTTAAATACTGATTCCTATAAATCATATATAAACCAATTTTATATTAAAGCTAAGCAGACAATAAATAGTTTAATGGTGGTCAATGACACAGCTGAAAGAAGTGTGAAATAAATTCAAGGCTTCAGTTCCTCTTTGGTGAAACACATAGAGCAGCGGTAGCTTTCATAACAAGTTAAAGTTGTATGCTAAATGCAGCCACAGTTTTCAACATTTATCAAAAGCTATCATATCCAAGCAGTTAGCAACTTAATTTGTATGTAAAGAGTAGTAAAATAATGTTATATAATTTTAGAGTATAAGTATTAAAGTGCATTACAGCTTTTGTCATTTTAACTCTTTGCTTTCCCTCTTAATCCCTTTAATTTCTTTATTTTAACCCAGGAATTTGTTACAATTATTTTTAAAATACCGCCAAAAATACTCCTTTTTTAATTGACAAAGGGAATCCAGCAATAAGCAAATAAATGTAATTGAATATTGTAATGCTTTTAGTAGGGATGCACCGATTAATCGGCAGTACCGATTAATCGGCCATAATCGGCCACATTGCCGATTATTAATGATCGGTAAAATCGGGCCGATTAATCGGCCAAAAAATATTATTTAAATACTATTCTTCAAAGTATACCTTCACTAAGAAACTAAGATAAATAACTTTATTAACAGTAATAATAATCCTCACAGTTGATATAAAGTTTTTAATAAATTAATTCTCCTACTTTGAACCCATATACATAGACAATGTTGCAACATTTTTCATGTGGCGACAGTTTTCTATTTATTACAGTTCTTTTAGATAACCTCTAATTTGCACAAAGAATAAAAATCTTGAATTAAATTGTTACTAATTATTAAAAAAATTAAATTAAAAGCACTCCTGAATTGGAGTGCTCACCACAGACTCCCCCTCCCCCCCCTTTTTTTTTGAATTTTTAAGTCCAATTAACATAACTAACAATGCGTTAATAATATTATTGACAAGAATATGAAAATTGGTTCTAAGAAATTTGATAAAATATCGAAATTATTTTGTGAAAATTAGGAAAATGGGAAAATTTTTTCTCTCGGATATAAATTATGTACTATTTCTAAACTCGAAATTGTATAAGAGAGAAAAAACAGTGATGGTAAAATTGGTAGTATTAAAAACAATCATCATTTTCATTAATCGGCTCAGCCGATTAATCGGCCGATTATCAACGATCGATTAATCGGTAATCGGTAATCGGCCAATTAGCTTATCGGTGCATCCCTAGCTTTTAGGTTATACCATGAAAATTCCCGATTTTTGATATACTCTACGATTTAACCTGAAAAATGCCAAATAAATACTCTAGATATGTTAGTAAGAATGAATGCGATAGCACTTAACGAGAATAAAATTGCCTATAAAATGATACCAAAATAAAGTTTCCAAGATGATTAGTTTTGGTTTTGCAGAGGAAACGCCGCGAATTTTGGCTGAAACTCGCTGTTTTTCGTAACATGTGTACCACCCGGTTCCTAAAGGCTAATCCAATAACTGTAATAATGCAAATTATGTTTAACAGTTATTTAAATTTGTTAAATAAAATTTTACTGATTTAACAGAAAGAAATTTTCGAAAAATGTTGCAATAACATAATATAAGTGTACCTAAATAAAATTTTCGTGGGTTTATTAGTTTGATTAAAATTTAATTTTTATGATTCTACTAAATGATTAATTAAAAAAATTCCTTTAATGAATAACAGTAAAAAAAATCATAATTAGAAAAAAATAAGTCAGATTTATTTGATTTAAAGCATTTTTCTGTATTTAAATTTGATTTTTTTTTTTAAGAATTTAAAAACGACTTAATTTTTGCTATGAATTACTTTACAGTTATAAATATAATTAACTTGATGTTTAAAAAAATTCACAACTATTATATTTTGAGTGTTACTTCACCAATAAGCTTTTATAACATATTGCAAAATCAATTTAATGCAATTGCATATGATTCAAATCAAATTTAACATAGATGGCATAGTAGTGCACTATAAATAAATAAAAACAAGAAAATAAGCAATTTGGCTTTTACCAGATTCCTTTTATAATCTTCCATATAGGCTGACTTCTTTTTCATTGAAAATTGCTTTTATGAATAAAGATGGAATTTTAAAATAAGACAGCTACTCATTTTTATTTGCCCACTTTCTGGTTAGAGTATTATTCACTGTTTATGTAGCTTTTTTTCTTTTTAATTTCTTTCTGAGTACACGCTTTAAGTTTTTTTGCAACAATTCATTTTTTAAGCAAAATTAATTTTGAATTTCCTTTTTCCTATGAATTGTTACCTTGCTCACTCCAAGCACTTTTTTAACACTTAAGGCAACTACTAAGAAATGTACACGTAAAAAGAAGTAGTGTGGGGTCCATACCAGGTTTTTTCAATTACCAAAATGCACACATTATAGAAAAACAGGCATATTTTTTAGAATTTTTCTGCACACCTATTATTATTATTATTATTATTATTTTTAGCTTAGTGCTTTAAAATTTCCTTATGTTTTCATTGACAAAAAGTTCTGAATACAGTGTCTACTAATATAAAAAAAATATCTACTAATTTAAAAGTTTCCTTTAACAAAAATTTTTTAGGCTGTGTAAGTAGAGAGAATTTGAATCGATGAAAATGATAAAAGTAAGGACAAAACCCTAAACACAAAATAATTATAGTTAAGAAAGTTTTATACTGACTAAGAAAAATTCATTATAAATGAAATTTAAAATTTTCTTTAAGTTAAAAAAAAATTAAAATCAATTTTTTTTATTCGGTTGATTTAAATCATTGACACTCTGATGAATAATATAATCAAATTATGTAGTAATTCTATATATTTTTTCATTCTAATAAATTATACATATCAAACATATGGAAAATCAGTTAAATTTCATTTTATCCAATTTTGTCTATTTTGTCCAATACGAACCCTGTTTCCACATCCAAATCCTTCTCTTGAAGCTCAAAATAAAATTTTTTAATAAACTTTTTTTCCTTTGTTTTGTAGATATTTTTTTGAGCTTTTATCTTCAAACAATATGGGAGACAGTAACTAAAGCACATTTAATTATGCCTGATGAACCTGATTCTCGTTATGATGCATGATAATAACCTTTTACCAAAAGTACCACACACTTTATTTTTGAGATTTAAACACTGTTTATAGTAACAGCAATGTGTGGTTTTTGTGTTTTCGATGTCTGGTGTCAAAATGATTATAGATTTTCAAACAATAGACATTTTATGATTAATTAAAAGTAAAATATTGAGATGAAGTTTAGATTTTTATTAAATTTCTAATCTTATTTAAATGACATTTTATCTAAAATGTAAATAAATTCTCAAGAATCTTTCAATTTAGAGCTGTACTATTTTAAAATGTGCTAAAAAATTAAGAAATTAATACACTAGTTGATGAAAATTTTAATATTATGTACTGTGTTTTATAAATAATATTTTCTTTTTAAAAGTTTGACCAAAAAAAAGGCTTTACTTTTTTTTAATTAGAGAGGGATACCAATTTTCTGCCTTTCAGCAGATTTCCGTTTAAAAAAAAAATTCTCGCTATCCACTTTTTTCTGACTTTTCATAGACATCTCTTGCAGTTTTAGTTTTCCAAATATTTAAATTTTTGAGTTAAAATACATTTTTTTGAAGATAAAAATTATTCAGATTTTAGAAAACCCTTTAAAAAAATTAGAAAAGTTGTACAAGCTCAATCTTTTGAATACCGTATTTCCTGGTGTAAACAGTTGCTTTTTGCTTATAAGTTTAAGAGTTTGTAAATTTCAGATTTACTGCATACGGGGTACCCTTTCCTCCTCTCAAGTCTTATCATTTTTTTAACAAAATGAACTATTTAAAAAAAAAAGAAAAGTGAAATAACCAACATCTTTCAAAAATGATCGGAAATAAGTCCCAGTTCCAAAATTATGAACGGAATCAAAACAAATTGAAATAATTTAATTTTTATGATTTAGGAAATAAATTTTCAATTTTCAGATTCACAGAATTTTGAGAAACTTTTTTGTTGCGGAGCAATTATTTGCAAGAGCATAACACAGTATAAAATGCTCCCTCTAACTATTTTATGGCTTATTTTATTCACCAGGGCTGTAGTATCAAAGGCGGACTGATTTTGGACATTGGACAAAGAAGTCAGTTAATTAAATGCTTTAAAATTTCAGGAGTGTACTATTATCCCTTAAAGTCCACAACTCTGCCAGGACTCTGGAGTTTGAGTTAAAGCAGTGCTATAGTTGAGGAGGAGGGGGGGGTGTTCCTCTTGATTTATTTTATTTTTCTTTAGTGTCCTCCTACTTAATAAAATTTTAACACAAGCTTTCGCCCACTCGTTTTTTTTTTCTCATGCTTCTGTTGTAGTCGTCCCTCCACTTTTTTCTGGAGCTACATAGCGAAATTGAACTAGTGAAATTTTAAACTTCCAGGGGCCAGAGCAGTGGCATACGCAGACAAAACGTTTCAGGGGGGCTGAGCCGAGACTTTTAAAAATGGGGGGGGGGGGAAGCATCTCATAAAATGTAGTTAAGGAAAGTAAATGTTTCGAATTTGTGATATCAATGTTAATTTAATATGATAAAAATACATCATTAATATATTTTTAATTGTTATACTTGCTATAAAAAAGTAAGGTTTTTAATGAAAACAGAAAATGATAAAAATAAAGTTTGAAATTTTTTCTTTACTGGCGGAGATGTTCTTGAATCACATGCTCGCAATATTTTGGGAAAATTGGGCTTTAATATTGTTAATTTTGCGATTAATTTTACTATGGTTTTCTAATACTGGGTTTCAATCATCTTTTTTAAATATGTAATTAAAATAGCTATATGAATGAATAAGCATTAATCAGTCTTTCTAAAACATATACTTGCAATAAAAATGAGCATAATTGAAGTACAGAAAAAATCATTAACGTGACATACAGTAAATAGAAGAATCAAAATCTGAAAAGAAATTCATTTTTCTTATTTTCTTTTAATTTTTTCTGATACTAAATGATTTGATCTGAAAACTCGTTCTGGCGTTTCAACTTTAAAAAGAAAGGAAAAAAAACAAATATGAAAGCTTAAATACAAAAAATTCGCTTTGAAAATTTCGGAGGGGGCTGCAGCCCTATCAGCCCACTCCCTGAGTACGCCACTGGGCCAGAGTCTTATTTTCCCTCCAACTTCACATTTTATGAACCTTGAGAAGAAAACCTCGTTTTCGTATGGCATTATGTATTTGTAAATGAATGGATTGCAGCCGTATCACATAATGAGGAAAAAGATGTACCAATGTTCCTATCACTTTAATCTGTATACATTTAAAATGTGCTGATTTGATCTACTTCTATGCAATTCGATAGGTTTTTCTCCCCTAAGTGCTTATGTTGTATATTTTTAGCTGGAGCCTTCATGAGATACGAGGACATGTCAAAGGAGGATTTGACTGACAGGTTGGGCCAAGTCTTAGCTGGAGCTAATGGCACGATGATATTGCTTGTCATGACAAATAAATGTTCGATAAAACATGTTACCATCATTTTCATCCTATTTTTCTCATTTTATAATTATTAATTAACTTTTGTATAGTTCGCTTTTATTCCTACATTGGCAGGTAGGTATACTGCACGAAAAAAAAAAGATTCACTGCAACTTAAAATTGAATATCTTCTGAAAATTAATAATTACCCCGGCTAAATTAAAGTGAAACATTTCGATAAGATGAGACGAATATGAAATGATGAGAGGTTTGTAACTAAAAGGCTTTTTGAGCTCGTTGGAATAGTTAGTTATTATTCAAATGAGTACCTAGAATGATGAGAGAATATGAAAAATATACATAGAATAGTTAGTATATGAATAGAAAAAAAAAAAGTACAGAGCATTTTTTGAATGTTTGCCAGTTTTTAAAAAGTAGTGTAATTTCTGTTCGCTTCATTCGTGTCCTATTTTGTGCAAAAATGTTTAAAATTATACTTTTGTCTTGTATGTATGTAGAGATTTGATTGTTTTTTAATTAAATATTTTTTAAAATTCTTGTTCCTGTTTTTATTGCAGCACAATTTTACATTTTGTGAATAATACTTTTTACCAATGCATAAAATGTAGTGATAGAAGATAAGACCGGAAGAAATCATTTACACGCTACAATTGTTGGAATTTTCTGTTGCAGTCGTAACAGGCTGTTATTCCTGAATGTTCTATATATCGACCCTGGAGCAATAGAACACTGCCCATGTTTGATTTCGACTGAATTTAGATAATGATAGAGCCCGCAGGGCCCTTGTATTGATTAACAGTAGCCAATTATCTAAATCCTTTAATTTTCGTCTTTTCATCAATCTGTATTATATTTTAGGTCGACCAAATTAACTTGAAATTTTGAATTGTATGTACATTCCTAATGTTGCATAGGAAATTAATCTCTTGAAATGCTCACCATTTCCCTCTGCTGGGTCGTGAAAGAAACATGGTTCAAAAAAAAAAAAATCAGCAAACTTCACGACCAGTTTAACTCAAATCTGTTATTTTTAACAGTTCTCCCCCCCCCCCCGCCAGGTTCAGGCGTATGTATATAGATTTATATATGATAATTTGCTACGTTGATCGGGTTCAGGACCGTTGTTTCTGAATATTCTAAAAGCGGCAGATATTTACGTAGTTTGACGTCGGAGAAAATCTAGTACGAAATTGGTTTTGAAACTTTCTATATCAATCAGTTTACAGACCGTTATTTATAAATGTTCAGGGCCGATATTCCTGAATATATCGAAGGTGGCAAGTTTTTACGTAGTTCGATGTCGGTCAAAATATAGATCTATATCGTTTTTGAAACTTTTTTTTACGTCGATCGGTTTTCCAGACCGTTATTTTAGAATGTTCAAGACCGATATTCCTGAATATATCGAAGGTGGCAAGTTTTTACGTAGTTCGACGTCGGTCAAAATATAGATCTATATCGTTTTTGAAATTTTTTTTTACGTCGATCGGTTTTCCAGACCGTTATTTTAGAATGTTCAGGACCGTTATTCTAGAATGTTCAAGACCGATATTCCTGAATATATCGAAGGTGGCAAGTTTTTACGTAGTTCGACGTCGGTTAAAATATAGATCTATATCGTTTTTGAAAATTTTTCTACGTCGATCGGTTTTCCGGACCGTTATTTTAGAATGTTCAGGACCGTTATTCTAGAATGTTCAAGACCGATATTCCTGAATATATCGAAGGTGGTAAGTTTTTACGTAGTTCGACGTCGGTCAAAATATAGTTCTATATTGGTTTTGAAAATTTTTCTATGTCGATCGGTTTTTTGTGCTACTAGGGCAGTAAGTTATTTTGTTTGTTTTTTACTTACTTAAAAATACGCACAGAAGAGAAGCACGCGAAAATTTCCCAGCAGAGAGGGGAAATTGCTACATTAAAACTTTTAGGAGTTTATTTTGTTTCTCTCTCTCTCAATTTATTTATTTATTTATTTTTTGCATTCTATTTTGAGCAATCATGACTCGACTGCAGTTGGTGCTCGCCACTTTTTCAGAAAAAAAGAAGTGCAACAAATATCATGAGAAAGCTTGTGAGAGATATTGCTCTTATAAAGCCCTTATTAACCAGATAGCATTTCTAAACCTCAATGTACCTTGTTTCTTTTGACATGCTTTATTAGAAATATCTCTTTTTACAAAAGGGCAACATTTTTGCCTCCTTTGAAATTGTTACTTGTTTTACTGCGGAATTGAAGAAACTTTCCATTCAATAAAAACTCGTGACTTTTCTTCGTTCTCCCAGATTTTCTCTATGTCTGGGATTATAGAGTAATTCGTTCTGTCATCGAACAAATGATTGCAAAACAACTATTAATTACTGAATTAATCTTCATGTACGAATAAAAACTTTTTATAAAGAAATAAAAACTTCAAATATCACCTAGAATTGAAGAGATATAACAAATATATCATTTTAGATTACTTATACTTTTTTTTAACGAAGTGGTATAGAGTTGTTTTTCTTTTTACTACTTAGGAGGACGAGTGGGTAGACTAGGACTCAGGAGGGCTAGTGGGTTAGAAACGTGGTTTTAATAAGTCTATTTTATGTGCTTCTTCAAGAATGGGTTACACTATGCGGCAAAAAAAAAAACCTTGAAAATGCTTCTGGCATTTTGAAGGCTGATTCTTATGTAAAATGACCCCCTGAATCCGAATATGACCCCCGTTTTCCCCCATCACGTACCAATTTTTTTTTAAACGCCCCCCTTTTTTTTTCATTTTTCCTTAGTTTCAGAGCTATTATATTTTTTTTGGAGGGGAAAGGAGCCTTATATTCACCCCTAAATTTTTTTGGAGGTCAAGAGAGACTCAAAGTTTAAAATCATGAGCACCGAGAAAAAATCGGGGAACTTGGGGGGGGCGTAGCCCCCCAAAATATTTGAAAAATCACCAAAAACGATCTTTTTATTCTAGTTTCTTTAAAAAGACCTTTAAAACATTTTTTTCGGTGCAGAACCAGAGTATAGGATCCGCTCCTATGGCTCCTGGGTCAGAAAAAATTTTCACGCTGTAAAATTTTTTTTAAAAATAAAATAATGCTCTAAAAATCGCACTTTGCACTCGAGTTTTAAAGCAGGTCTTCAGCCAAAAAAAAACAAAATTGTGGCTGATTCTTATGTCAAATGACCCCTATTTCAAATATGACCTCAGTTTCCCCTCCACCCCCTCTTCCAGAGAGCGCCCCCCCCCCCCCCAATTCAGAGTCATTTTACAAAGAAAAAAAAACTGCTTAAAAAAATAAAAAAAAAAAAGTATTTCCAGATTTTAAAAAGTTTTTTGGGGGAGGGGTGAAGGGGGGGTGCAGGTATACACTTTTTTATCTAAGTCTCTCAGTTTGCTATACATGTTTATAATTTTCAACTTTGCACCTCTCTATCTATCTATAAGAGTGTTAACGGTTAATGTCAAACTCCTTTAATCTGAAAATCAAAATATTGGCTCGGAAACGGTTGAAAACTGAAAAACAAGTAGGGGGCTTTTTGTGAAAGTGATAATTTATAGTATTTGGAAAAAATGGGTCACTTTGCAGAAGAGTCAGCCGGAACAGTGTCTTCTTTCATGCGGACCTGCGATGCGACTGATATGCAACGAGCCACCCTTACAAGAAAAAAAAATATTTTTTTTTATTTTATAATATAATTTGTTTTCTACAAAGCGAAATAATTTCGAACACATTAATCAAAGAGAAAATCGAATACTCTGATTTTTCACAAAAAAAAAAAAAAAAGGTTTAAAACGTCTCTTAGAAAAACAGGAAAAGAAGATTTTTTTTTGGGGGGGGGGGGGGTATACCGCCCTAGTTTTAAACTAGGGCGGTCATAAGGATCTGTTTCAAATCTGTTATGTTAGTCACGTTAAATCAAAATGTCCTCTAACTGCCAAAAAT
>JAXGGA010007650.1:0-61333 GCA_038373865.1 Uloborus plumipes
GATTAAAAATTAAGTGGAAATTCAAGTTTAAAAAAAATTGTGACGCCGGGAAACATTTTAAAATTTTTTTAAAAAAAAATATTTAAATTTGAAATTTAAAAAAAGTATTCATTGTTTTTACACTTTTTTGTGTTTTTTATGCTTTTAGATGTAGTAAATATACAATAATACAAGCACACACAGTTTTAGACATATAAATCAATAATTGAAAAAAATCAATTCTATTTATCCACTGTAGCCTTAAGTTAAAAAATGGGCCTTTTTTTCAAAAAAAAAAAAAAAAAAGTGGCAACTGATACAATTGATACTACGGACCATTGGCGTTTAAAAATGTTTCGTATGTTTCCCTTTAACGTAAGAAGTATAATACAGCAAAAGTGGATTTTAATTAGTAATTATGTAAAAATATAACTTATGCCAAACTTTTCAGAATGATGACGAAGATGTAATTAAGTGTCATCATACTCCAAATTTAAAGGAATATCCATTGATGCAAAGTAAGAAAATCGTCGAAGCAAAAACCACAGCATTCCGTAACTAATTGGTGCAGTTGGTAAATTAGTATTTGTAAGACGAATGATTTTGAAACGATATTATTTTAAACATAATAAAAATCTGATATGCAATTACAAATTTCATGTTGTTTCAAGTTGAACAGTTTCTTTTATGCATTCTCATGGAAAAAATAAAAACGAGCAATCCTTTTGTGGAATTACAGCTGCAATTCTCATCAAATGTCGTAATTAGAATAGCATTCTGAGTTTATAAACACAAGAGAAATATTCTTTCTTAATGCATACATGAGATACTTTTTTTGTGCGACTGAAAAGTGTAAATTAGCTTTTCATTTTTCAAAAGCGTATGACTGAAATGTATAAATTACCTTTTCATTTTTTACAATGCGTAGCATAGATGAAACTACTTTTCCTCCAGCTACTTCTGCTTACTCGGCAAACTGAAAAAAAAAAGAATAAAACTGAATTGTTTTCAAAAGTGTCAACATCAATTTTAATTTTCCGTGTTTCTCTTTTACCTTTACGTTTTAATATTTTAGTTTTTCAGGCTTTTATAAAAATAATGTTATGTAACTTTTGTCAGTATACATTTCACCAGTAAATGGATAGGCAGAGAATGTTTATGTATTCCAAGCATCTTTTGCGCCTGTTATTTCTATGATTATTGTTATTTTTTAAGCGAAGTATAAAAAAGAATGTGTGGATGCTTATACCATATTTTCCTTCTACTTAATTGACTTTTAGCTACACGTCATTACTAGAGATAAGTTTGATTAGCATCGTGAAATAAGCTCTATTTTTTTTTTAAACTGAAATAAGAAAGAAAAAAAACTGCTCATTAATAATTACAGCCAATTTTAAATGTGTCTTCGTACCAATTCTCATGAGATTATGGAACTGAACATCATACATTTTACATATTATAAAAAAGAAGTGAAGTCCAAATTTATTTTGGACCTTTTGGGGGCAAAGCGTCCAAACCCTATGCAATTTCATCGGAAATTACAAAGAACCACGCCTACCCTTATGTAAATACATTGATTTCTCAAAGCCAGGGGGGGGGGCAATTGACTCCCCCCCTGACTCCCCTAAATGACGGGCCTATAAACAGATGAATCAATGTCGTATGATTGAGTCATGAGTTGTGACCAACTTTACCTGAAAAGGGAATTTATTTCCCCTAAAAAGCAGTACTAATAAGGCCTTCGGCATCAATTCACTCTGTACTCCACTTCAGTTAACTATATCAATATTTTTTAACCCTTAAAGATAGGATAAACATCACTTTTTACAGCAGAAACAATGTGCTAATAAATGTAAACAAACATTTGGGTGGTGATTGTTCAGCGCTCTTTAGCGGGCAAATCTTCACCATTGATGTTTTGAGTAATGATACAGCCTGTATAAAACGCTATCTAGTGAAGCCTTGGTACTGCAAAACCTTAAGGGGGATGTAACACATCTAGACAAACAATATTAAATAGTAAACTAGGTGTTTTTAAACCATTTTCGAAGGAGATAGGCGCCATTACAGTTTAAGGATCAAATTTCAAATGGTGAAAAAAAAAAAAAAGGGCGATTCTTCCACGATTATTCTACTAATTTAATGTATTTTTTTCGAAAATAATTGATAAAAAAAAGGAGTTCAAAAATTTCCAGTAGAGGGCGCTTAGACTTTGAAGCTGAAAACAATTACTTTTACTGGATAGTTTTGAATTTTTTAAACTGATTTCAAAACTTCAGACTCAAATTTTTAGTACAAAATCTGAACTGTTGGTAGTGATTAAGTAGCGCAATATTCAAACCAAAAGACACAACGTGTGTTTTTCTGTTTTCTAACGTGTCGTATCGTGTAAAAAATGTTAAAGTCATCTGCTCTAATAATAATGTGAAAATAAAATCAAATACACACTTTCGTATCGTGGAAAAAAAATCAAGAAAAAAAGAACAAGTAAAACAGACGATATTTTTTATTTGTTACCTTAAGATTACTTAAGGGTGTCAAATTTTTAACATTTGCACTTAAGTGGAAAATCTATACCTTTCTTTGTTTCTATCCAAACCAGAACTAGCACCGAAAATCATTTGTAATACCAAAATATTCATAACATTTCAGGTATTATAAATATAGTGCTACCTTTTTGTTTTAAACAATGGAAAAAAACATTACTAACAAAAACTGAGATACATTTCTCCCTAGACTTTACAATGACTTTAGTCGGGGGTTATAAACAGATTCAGTAAAGGATAGTCCGAAGTCCGTTCTTTTTCATCCAAAAGAAAAGACTTTTTTTTTAAAGTTTAACTCTTCACTGGCAAAAATGAACTGTTGTTTTTACAGTATAATACTGGAAGCTGAGGTTCCAATTTAAAACTATAAATTCCACCGTAATAAACTGTAAAACTAGCAATTTTACAGTTTCTTTCGGTAAAGTGAGAAATTTTACAGTTTATTGCTGTAAAATTTAACTGTATTGTACTGTAAAAACAACAATATACTACTAGCAGTTTAAAACTAAAATGCACGGTAATAAACTGTAAAATTAGCAATTTTACAGTTTAGTACTGTAAAATGAGCAATTTGACAATTTATTACTGCAAAATTAGTTGCATTATACTATGAAAACAACATTCATTTTTTACAGTGCTGTTGTTAGTGCATATATGTTACATACCAAAACTGGAGGGCCATTCCATGAAAACTTAAATCACAACGAGAAAATTGTTTTTATCACCAAAATAAAATTTTACTGGTAGATACTGAAGAAAAATGTTCAAAGTGTAGGGTATTTTACTAAAAACTCCGTTTCTGTATATTTATAAGACTTTACGAAAAGGTAAAAATGTCTGCTGAAAAGATTGTTTGATTACTTACATTTTAGACAGCTTTCTCAATTGTAAATTCATAACAGTTTTGCAACTTTACATTATTTTCATGTGTCTATAATATTATTTTTATAGTGCTGAGTACGATTTATTAATTCCTGTAACCTTATTTTATACTTTATTTTAGAGGCTTAATAATCAGTTTTTGAATGTCCCGTTCCGTCACGGAAACAGTTTTTAGTTGCATTTCGAAACAATCAGCATTTATAAATCATCAATGTATATCGTCAGTAACTGCTACGCGGCAAATATGAAACACCACCACAACTTCAAATAGCATACAAATATAACGCTAGAAATAGCTTTTGATAATTGTCCAATTCCGTCACAGCTTCTTTGAAAAAATTCTAAATCTATCGCGCAGGTCCGTTTTTCGTTAGAATCCAGTTGTAATTTACCATTTTAGATACGTACATCAGAAAGTGTTAAAAATACTCTAAAAATAAATCACGAAAGTAATGCATCATGAAATAGCAATGAGTTAATAATTTACTTTATATTCTAAGGATTGTAAACTTCAGTGAGAAAAAGACACCTTGACCTTAAAAAATGATAGGTGACAATTTTGTCAAGTTTCAAAATATAATTTATCCAACATACTGGAACTTTGTACTAATCCTGAACTGAATGAAGTCATGCGATTTTCAGTATTTTAGCGTGTGAAGAGGACGCTGCCAACTCTTCCCTTAAGTTACTGAATTTACTGATCAATATGAATCATTAATCTGTATTTTCAGGTTGTTGAGACGCAATTATTTTCACTGCTCTTGAAGAAAAGTTTCAAAATTTAACTGACATGGAACTTGACCTTATGGTAGAGGTCAACTACAATGTTAATGGTACCGTTGACTATCGGAAAAGATTTATAGGGCATGATGTATTAGAAGACACACCACTGAAGGATCATTTTGCTAGTATGTCGGAATTGCATCTGAATCAATGTACTTAAAAGTGTGTTTAAGATAAGATGAAAAACAAGAATTGATGCTTAACGTGAAAAATTGTGACGTGCTCTGCTAACATTAATTGCATGCACTATTTTAAAAGTTGGTTATCCTTTATAAATGTCATTTATAAGAAATATATCTTTAACAATTCACTTTAACTTGGATTTTAAGACCACTAAAAGTCATAAAATCCCTTTTAGCTGCATTGAAAAGACATCTGTCTATTTCGGACTGATGAGTTCGTAATAATTACGAAACTGCAGCCTCCGGATGACATAACTTGGGCAATCGGTGTATTTTATGTAACTTTTATTCATTTATATAGTAATCTAAGTAGTTAAAATGACTCCAAACCTATATAATTTCGTACTTGTCCAGTTCCGTCACAATTCTTGTACCGTTTCGTCACACCAATAACTTGCAATAACTCTAAAACTGGTAATTTATTTTTCATAAGCTGCATGCTCATTTCATACTTGATGTATTGTTATTCATTACTGCTAGTGTTGATGAAAACACTTTTTTAGTTTCGTTGAACTTTTTAGTTTCCTTTACTCGGCAAAAAAATCCATTTCGTACGAGTCCCACTTCGTCACAGGCATTTCGTTGCATTTTTTTTAACAATTTACTTTAAAATTACTAAATTTTAATATTCTACGTTATATGGTCCACCAAACACTTACTATTGATACCAAAACGAATATTCCTGGTTCATTTCAGTTGTATTTATGGAAACAAACATACTGATAAAACTGCTTCGAATGTCCCTTTCCGTCACATGGAATGGCCCTGTAGCAAAATTTTAATTTGAAAGCCTAAACTCTCCGGCGTTGAATAAACTTTCGGTGTAAAGCTTCAATAATTAACTTCGAAGTATTTGTGTTTTCATAGCTTTGAGTTTTTGGACTCCATTTTTATTTTTTACTATTAAATAGTCTAATTACTTTTCTGAAGGATGGTCCTTAAACAGTTCCGTAATTTCCAATCAAGCTTCATACTTTTAAAGAGTGAAATCTTAAGTTTCTGCAAAGATTATTTTTGTAAACTCACTGATTTTTTTTTAAGATACTAAGTAAAATCTTCGAAATTTCGTAATTTTTCTTTGCGAACTTTCTTAATTAGAATAACTTGGACAAAGTTTAGAAAGCCTCTTACTTTTGAAACAAAGTTTTCCAATTATGCTGTTGTTCAAGTACATTGAGCAAGGTCTGTTTTTCTTCTGATCAATATGTGTTCTTTATTGTGCATAATTTTAAGCACACCTGAACAATTTTCAATTCCTGTCATTTACATTCTTTTGACGATCGTTTTCAAAAATGTAATAGCACTAGTTTGAATTCATTTTGCTATTATAAGCACTGAACTGTAATTCTTATCTAGAATTCTTATTTTGTGAGGTTCATATCATTTCAATGTAAGTTATGTATTAGCTTATAAGAATACCGAGTTTCTTCCGGATACATTTTTACTGCAATTAACTTTACAAGAACATTCAATGTTCATGCACTCTTTTACTTTGCTGAAAGTTAATGAAAATGCTATTAGTTTATCAACCTGGAAAATGTGATATCATTATAAAAAAAAACGAAAACTTTTCTATTAAATAAAATTCAGGTGAAAAGCAATAATTTTGTTTCAGACTACACTTTTTCATGTCTGAAAGTTAAGCGATCTAGCCGACTTTCCCGTTAAAATAAAAGACGAAAAAAGTATTAAAACTGGATTAATGCATCTAAAAAATATCGTCCAAATTGTTTAAAATTTAGTCCAAGAAAAAGTCCAACAGAAATATCAAAAATTAAATAGGTATCAAAAAATTAAGAATTGAAAAGTAGGTTTTTGAGATGGGTAACTTGTGTCTGTCGTGTGTCTGTATATATAAAACTAAACCAATAAAATAAATTTAAAATCGAATGCAACCAAAATTAACAATCCCACTTATCTCTCAGATACAAACATGTTATGTGCAGGCTGCTATTATTGACGCAACGAAAAATTCAATGATAACTAAAAGAAGAAGTTATTGAGTGGCAACAATACCCTATGCCACCAAGAGTATTTGGACACTTTCAAAAATTCGCACTTTTATCGATATCTTGAGAGAAAAGACACTAATTGTTTCTATAATATTTGTCCCATAAAAAATTGGTTTTAGCTGACAGTTCCCAAAGAAATTTGAATCGCCCATGAATTGGGGTTATCATAATTAATCGTAAATAGTTAGAAGCAAGCTATAAATTTCAGAAAGTAGTTTCAGTAGCTCAGAAAGTAGTTACTACGTAATAATTATTTTGCGTATTTTCGTGAAGGTAGCATTCCAGAAGACAAAATAATCTCTTTTAAAACTGCCGATTTTACATTCCGGTTGTTGGATCATAACACGCAGAGTTTTTGTCAAGTTTTACGATCCGTCCGTGAAAACCGGGCCTGCCACTCGTGAACAGCCCTACTTAAAAAATGGGTAGATGGGTTATGGGTGATAACTCATTGAAGTTCTCAGTTTAAAACTAGCATTTGCTATATCCTTTTGACATATTCAACAAAACTATGAATTTGAAATTAGCATCGTTCCACGCTGTTTGATACGACTCAAAATGCTTTTTATTATTCTTCCCCTTATTGTTATCTTAACTGGCATCCCTATTTTGGTAAGATCAGAGAAGACCTGACGCATGCGGAAATGCGTGAAAGGTTTGTTTGTTTGTTTGTTTCAAATGGGGCTGCGTTTAGCTTCTTGCCATTTATAGACCTAGTGCATTCCCCAGAAGCGACATCCACTCTTTCATGTGGTGCCACCATCGGCAGAATACCATTGCCACAAGTATTTTTGACGCCCAGTTTCCCCACTAGATGGGGGCACCTGGGCTCTATTCGATGCGAAACTGTACTAGGAATTTAATTTTGCCACGAGATGCTATGAGCCAAACAAGTACTCGAGGGATCTTTTACATGCCGCACAATCATACGACATGAGGGCTGTCGATTTTCTGCATCATGAAAATCCACCGACTGGAGCCGGGTTCGAACCCGCGTTTTCGGCGTAAGAGGCCAGCGTCTTAACCACTATACCACTCTTCCGGCTATGCTCGAAAGGATTTACCACAGAAGATCAGATAGTACCAAACCTTCAGAAAAAATGACACACACACCACACAAGAGAAATAACCTTTATAACTGTTTAAATATTCAGTTTGGCGATTTGTATATTCGATGTACTCGTGTATTCTTTAATTAGTGTTATCTTTTATAATGCAGCAGTATATACACAAGTTTAAAATAACACGAACATACGAATAACTCTTTGTGTGTTACATATGATTTAATGGTAAATGTTATTCTCATAAACTTGGTAGTTTTAATACTTTTTTTACTCTTAATGTTTTAGCTATATCTGCGACTTTTTAGCTACTAGTATTTTGACATTGGTACGCTCGCTAACTATGTAAATTCAGGGCTCCAAAATGTTTAACAAAATAATATCGCTATACTGTAATCTTTCTCAAAAGCACAGTCTGTGGGAGTTTTATTCTACTAAATGAGAAAAAATGATTTTAATTAAACCTTTCAACTTCCCATTAAGGAAGAAAATTCATCTACTACGAGTATAAATTCTCCTGTCTTAGAAGTTTAATTAAATGAAATAAAAAAATAACTACATATTAGGGAACGTTCTTTTGGTTTTGTTGAACACAGGATGAGGAAATCCGAAACTAAATGTTTCTCAGAAAAAGCGATGCAGCGATATTGTTTTTCACTGCAACCACTATGATACTAAAAACGTTTTATTTAACTTTAATTGTAGTTTGGTGTCCTTTTTCTGGGGAGGGGGGGGGGGTTCTATTGCTTTTATTTTGTGAATAAAAATTCTTCTTCGCTTTTCAGCATTTTTAAAGATACATTATTATAAAGACTGGTTCTCTTTATAAAATACTAGCAGTACCCGCACGGCGATACCCGTGCAATAAATGGAAAGGAAGTTATCTAAATAAAGTTTAACTCACTTTTAAGACTTTTCTTCTTTTCGTGTGTGCGTGTGTGACGAACTTATTTATTTTTAGCGAAATTTTTACGTTTCAATGGAACTTTTAACACAGCTGTAGTGCCAAGATTTTCAAAAACTCTTAACGACCACAGCAATTTTGCCCTCGAAATTTGATATAATTCACCGATTTAACCGTAATTTCAATGTAAAATTGGTCGCCAAATCTAAATTGATTAACATAGGGAACCGATTGTCGTCAGGTAGCTCAGACACAACCATTCTTCAATGATTTTAATGTGAACATTAAAAGGCAAGAAATATAATGTCTTTCGCGTCAACTCTTTGAAGTGATTACAATCTAGCAGTGACCCTCAAATAAGCAAGATTTCACTGACTGGGAGGTTTGGTAAATTTCTCGATTGTTGCAAAACTTTACGACGCACAGTGGAGTATTTGAGTGAAAATCCTGGCCAAAAGTCGAAAATGTAAAGTATGGTCAATCTCACATTTCTATTCGTTTTCGGATAACTGATAAGACACTACGTCATAATATACAACATAAAACCCCTTCCACTTTGATTAAGACCCATACGAATGCTTCAAACTCAGTCGATGTGGAATATGCGCTGCTGTTTTCCTGGAAGCTTCGTTTGTTGCTTACATTCAATGCGCTGTATTCGGTGGCTTATTTCGAAATTATGTAAAAAACACTAATGAATATGGAAGAAGAAGGTATGTACTTTAATATGATGTGCAATCCATGTAGAATTTGCTTCGGGAAATATTTTTTAATAGTGTTTTACACAACTTTAAAAAAATCGCTCTATTTTCAGTAATTTTTTTAAAAAGAAAGGTTTTTATATGGGTTCCAGGCATTTCCGGACGCAAGTTTGGGTATCAAAATAAAGCTTAAGGTTCCCTTAAAACGTATTTGAAAAAAAAAGTTGCCCCTTTTTGCCCCATTTTGCTTAAAATAGGTTTAAACTGGATGAAGTAAATTTACGTTTTTTCTTTTGGGTTTGTACATGTTCGTTTTTTTTTAGGATCTTCTAGGGAGTTTATAGAAATCACAAACAAATCATTGTATGAGATAATTAAAAAGTGTCCGTCTAAAAAATTAGACGAAAAAGTTATGTATTTGCAGAGTTTTGGGTCAAAAACTCCACTGAGGGGAAGCAGAAAAATTCTCGGTTTCTAGTGCTATATAGCATTAATATGTGTAGGTAATTTTCCCTTATCTTTGGCGATTTATGTAAAAATTGCTTTGAGTTGAAATAAAAAAAGAAAGGGTTTAATGAATCTTTTCGAACTATAGCCTTTGTTACTCCCTGAGAATGTACCTTTCATATGCTGTAAATGTTTTTCAAATAGGTGCATGGTTTCGGAGGTTATTTAAGATACAAAATCACCCTTCCTCTTTGTAATATTAGAAAAGATTTATTTTTGCAATGAAAAGGATTCATTAAACATCAAAATATTTGCCTGCAATTCTCGTGGCCTTTTTTTTTCTTTTGTTCAAGGTTAATTTGTCAGGTCAAGACATTTTTTGTAACCTAACGATTAGAAATTATAATAAAAAATTTTTCCTTATATTTAAGTAACGTTTTTGACAGAATACTGATATTGTTGAACTACTTTTTTGGGAGGGGGGGAGGAGGCAATGTACTAATTACATTCCGTAAAAGGAAAAAATACATCGAATAAAATACGCTTACTTATCAGCTTTCGCTTCAAACAATTCCTCGTCAGCTCCTGGCATGTTGCCAGCTGCTGCGGAAGGAACGTAAAACCATTGTGAAACACGATGAAAATTTTTCCTTCACCTCTTTAAAAAAATTCACTAAAAATCAATGAAGCAAGATAACTTCACCGTTTTTGCTTTAAATGAAGGTGAAATGTTTATATTGTATCCTTGAAAAGTTTCAGAGCAACAACACCAGTAGATTCTCGGATGCAGGAATTTTAATTTGCATTGATTGATTAATTGAAAAACGTCGAAAAAGTGATCTATCTTTGAAAATTCCTGAAAATTCGGCAAATTACGTTAGAACTTCAAACAATTTAGACTTTTAAAGAAATTGAATTGCTCCAAATGGTGATGTATTTTTTTTCTTCCTACGTTCACTAGAAACCTTTTTACGGTCGTAAACTCGCAAAATTCAAAACCATGGATAAAACATTAAATAACTTTTTTTCTAAATTAAATTTTAAAAATCGAGCTTCAAGTTACAACATCTGACCTTTTAGACACTTTGTTGACCAAGTTTCATAGCTGTACGCTGGGTAGCTTTGCTGTACAACGCCCAAACGCACAGAAGGATATTCCCTTAGAAGAGCGAAAACTCCAAAATAGTTTTGGCCAGGATTTTCAGTCAAATACTCCACTGTGCGAAGCCAAATACGAAAAGTAAATGAATAGCGGTGTTACCGAAAATGTCAGAATGGAACTATTATTGTTAAAAATTTAGTGATAGCGGCATTAAATACAGGTTTTAAACATGCAATAAAATACTCTTTAGACTGCGAACAACTGATGTCCCTTACCAGAGCGTTTTCTTTTTCTTTGATTTGGAGAAAGTAGTGTTTCACTGGCTGGGAGGTTTGGTAAATTTCTCGATTGTGGCCAAACTTTACGACGCCAAATACGATGAGTGACTGAATAGCCATTACTATTTTTTCAACAATAGTTCCATTGTGACATTTTCGGAAACACCGAATTTTGAGGAAGTCAACTTAATTCATTTAAATTCACTTTAACCCCCTCTGAAGAAAAATTATTATATCCTTTAGTTCAAATGCGCTTCACAACCTTTTAAATTCCACTTAAAGTCATGTTAAAGTTTAAATCAATTCGCCAAATAAATATAAGAGACAGAAAGTTAAGTAAGTAACAGGAGATATTAATTAATCAAATTGAATAAATTTTCAAGGCCTTAATCTATACGCAAATTTAAACCACAAAGTAACTTCAGGGACAAAAGAGCAGCTGATCAGGAAAATGGACCTAGTGTTTTAGTATTGCGTACATAGTTAAGCCTTGAAAATTGACTAAATTTGATTAATTACTATCTCCTGTCCTAATTAACGGACAGAAACGTGCTAAAACTTTTCTTTTTCAGAAAAAAAAATTTTTCCAGCGATATATAATGCTTTGGGGTGGGGGAAGGTTTTCCCCCTCAATTATGGCGGATACACCAAAAATGAGACTAATTAATTTAATTTAAAAATAACTAATTCTAAATTAAAAATTTGGCTTTCGAGGTGCATTTTACTGGGATACGTTCGAATTTTTGAGCCAAGTTTCAGGTCTGTAGGTGCTGTGGGGGCTTCTGGCCAGCGGTTACAAACGAACAAACACCGTCATCTTTATATATATAGATGCATTTTTCTCCATTATTAATAAGCTTAATCGCTATTTGCTCCGAAGTACCATACAAATACTGATAATGCTATTGACTAATATTTGTGTTTCTTAGATAGGACATAAAAAGTTAACAAGACTAATTAGCTTCAAGATAAATTTCAATACACTTAGTCCCTTAGTACTATTTTCTCCTTCCAAAAACTTCCATCACAAGGTAACTTATAACAGGTCTCCATTTGAATTCGTATATTCATTGTGTAATGTGTGATATTTTTCTTTTTGATGGGATGAATTACATTTTTGATAAATCTGCTTCTCAATATAAACATGTGAATCATGTATGATATTTTTTTTCTGCCGAGGGAAAGCAAAGGTCAGTTATTTTCTTTTCTTTTTGTTTTTCATCTTTTTTTCTTTAAACTCATTTTTCGCCTTTTACAACAGTTGAATTCTTTTGATTTTCGACATTTGCGACCACAACTGTTCTTCTCCCCTTGCAGGGGTGGGACCGCTTTCTCTGGTCCGGGGCCTCCGCTCCTCCAGGATAGTGACGTTCAAGCTTTACACACTTACGTGTACACACACTAAAACGCGTACACACAAACGCTCATCTACGCAATTAACAAACACACACGTCTACACACACAGAGACAAGCCTACACAAACCGGCTCCCACACACTTATCGCAATTCGTGATTATGAAAACTATTACTTGACCCAATTTTTTTTCACTCTCAATGCAAACCATGCGTTTTATATGCAACAAAAAGGAGGTTATTTATTTATTTATTTATTACATTTTTGTCATCTATTGTATTTCAGATTCATTATAAGACCTCGCTTTTGCCATTTCTGCCAAAAATGAAGCATGAAATAAAAGTCAAATTTCATTTCCCTATTGTTAGTATAGGATTCAAAGCGCTAACTCAAATTCTCATTTTGCAGAGACTGCCTTTTACCATCGTCTGTAGTATACATAATTACAACTAATAGAAAAAAAGCTGCCTCTAAACATCACTAGCCATTTTAGACTAAAAACAACCATTTTAGCTATTTAAGTATACTATTGTTACTATTTCAAACTGAGAAGCAAATTAAATAACGTGAAAAGCACAAAAAAGCAGGAAAACTGCAATTAACGTTTTATTTGCTTTTATTTTTGAAGCACAAAGGTATGTACTGTCTGTTCTTGAAAGCCGCGCCTAGCACTCGGGAACCATTCCACTTAAGAAAGGGGTGATGGGCTGTGAGTGGTAACATTCTGAAGTTTTTAATTTATACCTTGTATTTTTGCCATCCTTTTGATACAAGGAACTGAACTAAGTATTTGAAATTAGCATCGTTCTACGCGTTTGATACGGCTCAAAATGCTTCTTATTATTCTTCCCCTTATTGTTATCTTACCTATCACCCTTATTTTGGTAAGATCAGAGAAGACCTGACGGATGCGTAAACACGCGGAAGGTTTTACCTAAAAAAATCGGACAGTATACATTTCTTATTTCAAATATGTTTTAACACGTAATTTCATGATTATTTACTGATTAATCTTATCTGTTTTAGGTTCAACAGGAGATAATTATGGAGTGTGAATTCAACTTTCAGCTGGAGTTCTGCTTCAAGTTTTGTGCATTTAATGGATATATATGTTTTGCAAGGCAATTGAACATTCTTGGAAACCAGTACGTGGTGTGAACTCTTCCATACAGCCTTAGGCAAAGGAAATGCAAGGATTATGTGAAATAGAAATATAGAAATGTGTCGTTAATCCATCAAAAAAAACTAAAATTAAAGCCTCCGGTGGATACTATCATTTCAGCAAGTCGAGGCGCTCTCTGAAAACAACTGAGCTGAGCTAGAAGCATTTTTGAGTCTCACTTTCTGAATTAAAACACAGTTTTTAAAATTAATATGAACAATTAAAGATTTATCTAAAAATATCGGAATCTTTGAAATCGTTTGCTGCGGTTGGTATCTTTAATTTGTATCTTTGTGTGAATTACCATCATTTATTTAAACATTTTCATTTCGTTTTAATTTCCAACTTTAGTATGAAAGTATACATTATATGTCTTCAGAAATGAATTTGAAACCAAAAGACATTCATTCAGTCTTTCTTTATAAAAATTACCTAATATTATGGTACTTTAAAAATATTTAGCGATACATATTTAAAATTTTCAATTTTCGTTTAGGATTGACTTATATTCACACCTCATTGCTGTTTGTATTATTTAATCGTTAAATCGATTAAATTAACTTGGCTACACAACAAAGATTTTTTTATTGATATTTTTTCTCAAAAATTAAAAGCGATACAAATAAATTAAAAACTAAGTCATTTCAAAACAAATAAATTCCTCTTGAAATTTCAAAAAATGATACTATTGATAGAAAAAAATATCAATATAATTTCCTGGTTTCCTAGAAATCATTAAAATTGTTGACGTCACTTAAAATTTTCAGGCTAACCGTTTTGTATACATTGGAAGCAGCACATTGGCTCTTTATGCAATATATGTTTTGAACTTATTTACCTTAAATTTCTATTTTATTGAAAGCTAAAATGAGCTTTTCTTGATGTGATGACGAAGACTTAATCTTGAAGCAAATCAAATGACTGGTAACTAATTACGGTTTCTGAAATATATCTTTAATGGAACAATAGATTGGAAAAAACATTCCCCTATTTCAAGATGTTGCAAGAGACTGATAGTTTAGCTAAAAGTAATAGCAACAGAAGCATCAATAAAATTGCTACGGAGGAAAACCCGTTCGAGGCTATATCATCTTTAGAAGAAGCGGACTGCTACTTATCTTTTCTGTCTCAGCCTTATCCACACGTTGGAAGAGGTAAGTTTTTATTCTGTATTTCATATTTTTTTCTAGCATGTGACAAAATAAATAAATAACAGTTTTTTTTCCACTACTTGTAAATAAGATAATTGATAAATAAATATATTCACTGTCTAATACAGTCCAACCTGTTTATCTTGAGCCTGCCTATCTCTAAACCTCTCTATGTCGAAATTTTTCGATTTCCCTGCTTTTACAGCATACATTTAATGTTTTTTCTCATGTTTATCTCGAATTATTTTTCCAGAAAACCTCTATATTTTGAATTTCGACGACTCAATTTTTGAACTTCATTTCCAGCCACTTTTATCAATGGTAAAACTTGGAGACAAAAATCATCTTCTGCACAATCATTCAAAGACTATGTTTGTACTTAAACCCAGGTAGCACAAATAACCTTTAAACGTTTTATAAACGTTTTTAAGCGATTGTTGCAACGTTAATAACCATCTTACAACCTTTAAAAAACGAAGTGTGCTACTTGGGAAAGGTATGCATTAACTTGCTACCGATGTAATCATCACAATTAGTAGGGATGCACCGATTAATCGGCAGTACCGATTAATCCGCCATAATCGGCCACTTTGCCGATTATTAATAATCGGCAAAATTGGGCCGATTAATCGGCTGAAAAATATTTTTCAGATATTATTCTTAAAGTATACTTTCAATAGGAAACTATGAATGAACTGATGAATAATTTTATTAACGGTAATAATAATCCTAACAGTTGATATAAAGTTTTTTTTAATGAATTCTCCTACTTTGAATAAATATACATAGAACAATGATGCAACATTTTTCATGTGGCGATAGTTTTTTCCTTAGCACAGTTCTTTCAGATAACCTCTAATTTTCAAAGAATAAAAGTATTGAATTAAGTTGCTACTGATTACTAAAATATATGAATTAAAAGTACTCCTAAATTGGAGTGTTCACCACACACTCCCCCACCCTCCTTTTTTTTTTTATAAATTTTTATTTCCAATTAACATAACTAACAATACGTTAATAATATTATTGCCACTAATATGAAAATTGGTTCTAAGAAATTTGATAAAATATTGAAATTATTTTGTGAAAACTAAGAAAATGGAAAAAAATCTTCTTCCAGAAATAAATTACTTACTATTTCTAAACTTGGAATTGTAAAGGAGTTAAAAAACAGTGATGGTAAAATTGGTAGTAGAAAAACAATTATCCTTATCATTAATAGGCTCAGTTGATTAATCGGCCGATTATCAACAGCCGATTAATCGGTAATCGGCCAATTTGCTTATCGGGGCATCCCTAACAATTAGTAAAACGTCGACTCACAACATGTCGTGCAATAAGATATTCAACAATATCAATGCAAAACTATCTATTGAATATTTGACTTTGTTCCAATTGCTTATTTTTGTACATTTTATCACAACCTCTGTACCTCGAATTTTTCTTCTGTCCCGTGAAATTCGAGATAGACAGGTTTGACTGTATAGCAGTAAAAATGGAATTTATTCCGAAAGTTTAGACAGCGGCTAAATAAGTATGTTCTACATGTAAGGTGAATAAATATGCAAATCAATCTTTTCAAACTAGCCTACAAAAGTTAGCTACTTATGAAACATGATTTCTTTGTCCCATTGATGTTTAATTGAATGAACTATTACTGAACTCTACTCAGGCTGAGATTTTCTTGAAATATCAAAGAAAGAGGACCAGCTATTAAGGCTCGACCGGTACTTCTGCCAGGTCCATGCATCTGCGCCGATGCTGAGACAAAAGATCGGCCCATCGGCCTCGAAAAACATCTAAGTGCCGATGCATGGCCGATGGTTTTTGAGAAAAAAACTCCCCAAGTTTTCTTAAGCGGGAATTCTATCTTTATTTTTACTTCATAATTAAAAAAACGTTCAACGTGTGTTCCAAAATCAGGTAACAACGGGACCAACACAGTTCTGCGTTGTGGAATTTTCCGAATTTCGAGCAATTGTCGAAGGTTTCACACCACAACAGACACTTTTCAAATGATGACTTTGATGAGCGTTTTAAGAATTACAGTAAAACGTCCGAATATGGGAAAGTCAAGAAACCGGAAGTTTTGTTCGTTATTGGAAGGTGCCGATAACGACTATTAGAAAAGATTACTTTTTGAGGATTTTGCTATTCCAGATTTTACCTTTGAAGTTAACGCAAAATTTTAGCATTAGGTAAGTACCATTGCCATCATGCACTACGATACTTATGATTACTCATTATTTACTCGTACTATATCGCGTTTTGATTCATCTCATTTTACCTTTTTCATTTCTAAATGCGAGTGTGCGTCTTTATAACAACATCGTTGGAAAATCTACTCCAATTGCTCCCAACTGCTCCGATTTTAAAATCCTGCTACATTCTGCTCCAAAAACAGAATAGGAAACCATCCACAAAGTGCATAGGGTCTTCAGTGTTGACATGGGGAGGGAAAAATAGCATATCATCTTCAGATCAAGAAGGAGGGGACGAGGAAAGTTCAAACCTTATCTGTTAGAATAAAAAAAAAACTTCTAATCCCATTAAGGTTTTAAAATGTTTTTCGCAAGGCAAAAAAAGAAAAAATGCTGACCGCTGTATATCATCTATAAACCTAAAGTAGAAAACTGTTTTGGAAAAAAGCAAGCAACTATTTCTGATTTTTTTCTTCAGAAAATTAATGATTTGTAAGTATACAATTTATTTTTCCTATATTTTCTAATTTAAAATCTGCTTAATAGTCCAATATAGTATTTTGAAAAGATATTTTTAATTCCAATAATAAAATAATAAATTGAGTACTGGATTGAAAGCCTTGAAAAATCGCCAATTTTAATAAAAGTACTGAACATATATGTTGCATGAGTACTTTTTGAAAATTCTCCCTATTATAACCACCCGTTATAAAGGCCTTTTTCTGCGGAACGGAGATAGTAGTTATATCGGTACTCAGACTGTATCTGTGGGGGGTGGGGGGCATTTCTAAACCCGTCACACAAATTTTAATGTCAAGCTTACGACATGCCTCTAATAGTAAGTAGCATTGTGATTATCAAACTGTTTAATCTTAAACAAATATTGATGAAGGTATGTAAAACTACTAGAAGTTTTTCTTTTTTGTTGCCTGATTAAGAATCTTAATTCATTATCAAAGAAGTTACCAAAAAAACTCGAGTATTCTGTAGAAGTTTGGATGGCATTTAACAGAACTAATACATTATTTGCTTTAAACTAGTATTGGAACCGCTAGTAAATAGACTTTAGTTTAACCCATAGAATGGGTTGCCCATTTACTAGACTCATTAGTGCTGTGAGTTAACTGTTCGAGAAGTGAGGACTTGCTGCCAATTAAACAATACACATATTATGGATTTAACGGCTGGTATAAAGTGCATACTTAATAGTTAAACACGACACAGTCGATTATAATTACACTTTCAGAACAAAAAAATAAAACTTTACAAGTACAATCTCTATACGCTACTTAGAGCTACATATAATTTGTAAACTTATTCCATTACGTAGGAAACAAAAATTTCCAGTTTGGGCAGTTATTTCTCAGAACGGATACTTAATTTGACTCGATAAATTGGTAACATAAATTCGTAAAAATTGGTAAGATAGATTCAATGAACATCTCTTTTTTTTTTTTTAGTAAGAATTGGTAAGGTAAATTTAATGAACAACATCTCTTTTTTTTTTTTTTTCATGAAATAGGAAACAGAAAAAAAAAAAAAAAAACGATTGAAGAACGTCCATGTTTACATGATTGGAACTCTTGCTACGCATTTTGTCAAAAATTAGTTCTTGTTCTGTTTCATTGGAGTGCACTCATCAGAAATTGAATCGGTGAGAGCAAAAACAACATCAGTCACAAAAACTCGAAAATTCGTTTTTTATGGAAACGAGCTGTGGGAGGCAAGATGTATGTTGACATCAAAAATCACGTCAGTCAGGTTACTAATTTGGAAGATACGGGGCCTGTTATTTGAATGTTGACCGTAGAAACAATGCTAGAATTAAGACGTTTTTTCTCTCTCCTGAATAATTTGAAGTTCTCTACTGACGTTGTTTTTGCACTCACCGATTCAATTGCTTTATCTTCGAAAAAAAATCCTACCACTGGTAGGAATATTCTAGCTTCATTTCTTTTTGTCTTCCGATTTCAGTAGTTTTGTGTTGTGTTAAGCAATCATATGCTGTATCCAATAAGGTTTGCTCCTTGTCAATATGCATGATGCATTTATTCCTAGAAACATTTTATGTCATTTTTAATACAAAATCGCTCAGATGACTGTAAATGTTCCTATCTAAAAATTCGCATAAAGATGTAGATTTTTAATTAACATTGAAAAACTATCATTGACCGTAGAATCATCCACATATGTTTCATTTAATAAAATCTTTGTTCACTAGTATAATTGATTGAGCATTCCCAAGTAGCACACTTCGTTTTTCAAAGGTTGTAAAATGGTTATTAACGTTGTAACAACCGCTTAAAAACGTTTATAAAACGTTTAAAGGTTATTTGTGCTACCTGGGTTGATCGTATCAATAATTCCATAGAAATCTCGCAATTTTTCACACATTACATTTCTACCCATATTCGGCACGATTACTTTGCCGATCTAACACTCATCTCATTTTAACGTATAAATTTGTGAGAAAAGCGTTTTAAATCCTTCTTCTGCTGTAAAAATTAATCAGAGCCTGCACTGGCTAATAAGCCCACGCGAATTTAACGTGATTGATTTGGTTTCCAACTTGACAAGATAAACACGCATGAAATTGACTCCCCGGGTCTAAGGAAAAGGTTAAACAGGATTTTTCCATTATCTTTAGCGAAAAGATATTTATCGGACTTCAATCTCATCATATCCGATATCATAAAAGCATCAGCATCAGAGTTATTAAAGTATTTTGGTAAATGTGACCTCGGGCTACGGTGGTGGGTATTAAATGTCAGCGTTGGATGATCGTTATTCTGCATACATTTGGCACTTAATGGCCGGATGTACCATTCTTGAGGATATATCTCAGAAAATTTAATAAAGATATCAATATCTCCATAACCCACTTCGTATTCAATCATTTAACTAATTTCTGAACAATAAATCAATGTATTCTATGCTAATGAAAACATCGCATACATGCTGCAAAGCTTTTACAAATTCAACAATACTTTGTAAATGAAAAATAAATATGAGTAATATCATTAACTCCTTAAATATTTCTAAATTGAATAATAAATTAAAGAAAATTTTGAAAATTGATGTTGGTCTGAATTTCTGATGGGCCGTACATTAGGGTGGGACGAAAAATAAAAAGTTTTTCAGATCAACTTCTAATAGTTGCCAAAAGTTGTCTTTGGTGATAGTTAGCTTTTGTGCAAAATTTAAGAAAAATCGGTTAATATCTTCAGGGGGCGCTGCGATCGCAAAGTTTTATCATAGCTTTTATCGGGATTTTATGGTTAAAATATGAAAAATAATGCCGTTAACTAATCTCATTGCATTTTTTTACTCATAAGATATATTCATGCATTCAAAGCATATGAAATAACTCACAAAACATTATTTTATATGATATATTTATATTTCAAGCATTTGAAAAAGAAACAAAAACGTGAAAAAAAGTGATTTTTTTTTAAATATAAATATATCATATAAAATAATGTTTGTGAGTCATTTCATATGCTTTTAATGCAGGAAAACATCTTTTAAGTAAAAAAAACGCAAAGGGACTAGCTAAAGGCATTATTTTTGATATTTTAACCATAAAATCCATAACAAAGCTATGGTAAACTTTGCGATCGCAGCGCCCCCTGAAGATATTAACCAATTTTTCTCAAATTTTGCACAAAAGCGAATTATCACCAAAGACAACTTTTGGCAACTATTATAAGTTGATCTGAAAAACTTTTTATTTTTCGCCCCACCCTACCGTACATACACATGCACTATATAGCCAAAAGTATTGGGACACTTTCAAAATTTCAATGTTTCTCTGATAGGCGAAGAATCGTTAGGGGTTGTCAACAAATAAATATCTTTTTCACAAGAATCACACCTCGTAACATCGATTGCAATCAATTTTGCTAATTTGAGAATGATCCATGCTATTTAGAATGTACATTTTGCAATTTAGGTGCTTCCATTTACCGTATGCACATACAAACTGTATTCCAGAGTAAATGGGGAAACAACTAAGTATGTGTCATCCTTCCTATTTTCAGGAATTACATTTTGATGTAAATTCTGTACACCAGAGCGATACTAACGTAAGGCCATTTTCGCTACTTTTCAGGAGAAGACGAAATCGTTTGTCTCGTGCATACAAAGGATGGAACTCGCGCTCTTGTAATGCTGCTAAATAAGTGTAAAGGAACGGCCTCGTGATAAAATTCTACATACAATGCAGTTATTCAATGAAAATTGCCAGTTTTTAGTCTGGCTCTGAGGTACAGAAAATTCAGAGTATTTTTAACTTTTTTTTTCTCTTTTTAAATGACATTTGGGGTATTCAGCGGGTAGCATGCGTCTTATAGGAAACTGACTGAACGTTGTTAGAGTAGAACTTCTAAAGCTTCTAAACTGATTGTGTAAACTGCAATAATTTGCCTGCATCAACCTCGTGGGGGAAAATCACTGATTACATTTACCCCTAGTTTTTCTAGAATAAAGCATGCTTGGGGGGGAGGGGGGATAAGTATGAACATGATTTCATTCTCGTAAAAACAGTTATAAAGTTTTTTTTTTTTTTTTCAGTTACTCCCAGAGAGTAATCTTGACTTCAACACACAAAATTTATCGCTCTGTTCAGCCAAAAAATAAATAAATAAATAAATAAATAATCTGAAACTGAAACATAGAAAATGCACTCTAACTGATCCTGTCATGCATCGTGGCGAAATTCTCATTAAATTTAGAGTCACTTCTTGTTAGTATCTAGTTTAACTCGTTATTCAGAAGTTTTACATTGATTTAGAGTCTCTTTTTAATAGTTTTTTACTCGATATTCAGAAGCTTCATATTGATTTTAATTCAAGTTTATTCCATCCTAGGAATAGATAAGTGAAAATTAAACAAACCAAAGTTTTAAAAATTAGAAAGCGATGTAGCTATTCCAAACAGAAGATAAACTGAGATTTTCCAGAATGAGAGTTATCGAAAAACAAATATGACTTGCGTGACGACGGGATTAAATTACGGCAACGAAATTCTAAGACTGCCAAAGAATAGCTTTGGCATTTTTTTTTTTTTTTTTTTGATTCTCCCAAAATTGAATCACGCGATCTTTTATGATATAAGTTTTTTTTTTTTTTTTTATAATGAAAAAAGGATCTTCGGAAAATTGCGAAATAAATGCTAAAACACTGATAATTTTCAAAACCGTTGTAATCTGTAACTTTTATATTTATTCATTTTGAACTATAAACAGTAGTTGGGAAAATCTTGCCTGAGAGCATTGTGAAGGCTACGCAGATTCATATAATAGCATTACCGCGCGGCTAGGTTAGGTTTGCCTCAACGATAGGCAATTAAAATATTAATGATAGTGTTATAAGGCTTTTGTCTTTCAAATTAAGATAGCTGTAGAACAATACATTATTTTTATAGAGGCTCCAAATTTAGCAATGCAGAGAGCCACAAGCTACCGTATGCCTTGATGCTAGAAGGTTTTCGGTTTGTCATGAAGGCACTTTTGCAACGCATCCAAAATGTCCTTGTCTGATGCAAACCGACGACGTCTCAGAGCATTCTTGAGCAGTCAAAGCTATTTTAGTCTAAGAGAGTGAGATCTAGGCTCTAGGTAGGGTGTTCTAGGGTCTAAAAACTCAACCTGTTGATTGTTTCTACGGTGTGCTGGCCGTGTGCGACCGGACGTTGTCGTGCAACAACAAAACTTTCTTTGAAAGTAGATTACGGCGTTTGTTTCGAGCCACTGGCTTCATAATTTATCAATGAAAGTCGAATCAGCATAATCATATATTTTTGAAAACCGTATTCTATGTTTTTGTAATGCATTTTTGTAATTTTTTCTCTTGCACTTTTATATTTCATTTTCTTGAATTCAAAAGACTATATGCAGTAAGTTACCGCTCACAAGCCAGGACAAGGTACAACAAAAGCAAATTTACTTATAACTCGGGCATGACATCCTGAAAATGCAGTTTCCTTCTTGTTAGATACTCATCAGTCAGGAATAGTCAGTAACCAAAGTTGGAGATAGAATTATCTAAGATATGCACCTTGGCTCAATTTATAGGTTATTTTGCTTTATCCACTTTCGAAAATTTAGACGAAAATGATCTCCTATTATTCCGAATTAAGAAAGTACTAATATCTATTTCAAAATAAGTAAAGTACTGAACTATGTTTTATTTATACCGCCATATTAATATTCACACTAATGCACTGAAAAAAAATATCCCGTAGAATTTAAGTAAAACCGGTTAACTAATGCACCTATAAATAATTCTTTTTTTTTAATTCTTCCCTCCTACTTCTTCAATAATATTTCCCTTGAAACAGAAACGGGCAGAAGTTGAAGAATTTAATGTTGGTTGATTAACATAACGCAGTGAAATGAAAATTTAGGTATAATTGATTTTAGAAATTCACGTGTGATCAAATGAAATTTATAGCGCAAGCAAATACGTGGGTGGTAAATAATTTGTAGCTGGTAACAATGTTATTTGAAATTTAAGATATTATATGCAACAGTGAATTAAATGTGTTAAAATGCAGGCACAAAAAAATCAATGACAGGAAAACCTAGATTAACGATGTAATATTACAAGCTGGAAGTGTTGGATTTAAAAAATTGGATTAATGCAATTTTCAAAAATATTCCCTGTTTACACCTGAATGCATGAGTAAGCGTGGATGTGATTTAAGGTAAAGTAATTTCTAGCTTTAACTAAAAGTAGAGGTTTGTTTTTCTCTTTGTGAAATATTAAGTAAGTAAAAGGTCAAATAGTTAATAATTAAAAAATAAATTTAATTAGTTTGATATTTTCTTTATCTATTGCACATTGTGTAGGAAGTAAAATTTATGTATACATTTTTCAAACAATAGTTTTCCTTAAGAGTAAATATATTATTTATTTAATTTTGAATTTTTTATTTTAAATCATAATATGATTAATTTTGAAAATGCTTGATGACATGCAAAGAAGGTTTTAGCAGCAAGTTAAGGTTGATTATCTCGAATAAGTAAGAAACTTCCAACTCATTTGAAATACAACAAGAACTAGAGTGCAGAAAATAACAACGTTACGAATGCACAAATGAGCAGGGATACTGCAGACACGTGTTTCGGCGTTACAAGGAACGCCTTTTTCAATGCAAAAAAATTGTGAGCTTATGGATGCACAGACATCTGACAAAAGCTTTTGTCGTGGTCCCGAAAGCAGAATACTGCTAAATCGGCGACGTACGTCGCAGAACAGACGCCGTTGCTGCAGAACAATTCTATTTAAAATTGAGCAACCAAAGAAAAAAAAAAAAAACCGGCATAGTTCAAAAGCAAAAAAAAAAAAAAAAAAAACAGTTTCGTTCGTAACCCATGCCTCGCAGAGCAGCAGGCAATAATACCGGCGCCGGCGCCCTGAAAAGTGCCATACAGCAGACGTTGCGGGCTACTTGACTTGAGCTTCGACGGACCTTCCCGTTTTTTCCGCAGAACTTCAGTGATGACACTTTCGCAGGCTTCGTTTGAAGTTCTGCAGTCCTTATTTGGGCCGCATAACTTTAGCTACGAAACTTGCAGTACACATTCGTTATTCAAATAATGTTTACAACGATTATTTTTTTTCCGCATGAGAATCGCGAGGACGCAAACTTATATAGTCTGAAATTTTGCGAGCCTTCACATTTTGGCCGCAGATGTTAAGTGACGAAGCTTGCGGTAGGTACACAAATCAGTTCTTCAAATTATGTTTAAAACAATTTTTTCGCAATAGAATCGCAGGGGCGCAGGTTTTCAATTGAAGTTTTGCAGATCTTCACATTTTATCCGCAGAACTTCAGTGACGACACTTTGTAGTATATTGTATTAGATATTCAGTTCTGTTTAAAACCATGTTTCCTCATGAGGGGATCGCGGGGACGCAAGCTTCGCTTGAAATTCTTCGGGCTTTTCACATTTTGGCCGCAGAACTTCAGTGACGAAGCGTGCAGTGCAAATAGTTTTTCAAATTATGTTTAAAACAATTAATTCTTCCGCGTTCAAGAGTCGCGGGGAGCGGGATTCGTTTGAAGTTCTGCGGGGGGCCTGCACATTTTATCCGCAGAACTTCAGTGACGAAACTTGCAGTACGAACTATAGTTATTCAAATTTTGTTTTAAACAATTAATTCTTCCGTGTTAAAGAATAGCGGGAAAACGGGCTTCGTTTGAAATTCTGCGGGCCTACACATTTTATCCGCAAAACTTCAGTGACGAAACTTGCGGTTCAAATTAATCGCGGGAGGGGGGGGGGGGAAGTACTCGCTTGAAGTTTCGCGGTCTTTCACATTTTGGCCGCAGAACTTTAGAGACGAAACTTGCAGTGCATATTAGTTATTCAAATGATGTTTGAAACTATTAACTCTTCCTGATGAGAGAATCGAGGGGCGCAGGCTTTCACATTTTGGCCACAGAGCGTCAGCAACGAAACTTCCAGAACAAATTAGCTTTTCAACTTTTCTTTAAAACAATAAATCGTTACGCATAAATAAATGGCGGGGGGGGGGGTGATCGCTTGAATTTCTCATTACGTTTTGACCGCAGAGCTGCTGTGACGAATCTTACAGAAAAAATTAAGATTTCAAATAATTTTTCCCACGGAAGAATCGAGGGGACACAAGCTACGTCTGTAGTTCTGCGGGGCTCATCATTTTGACCGCAAATTAGTTATTCAGATTGTATTAAAAACAATTTTCCGGGGAGAGAATCACGGGGGCAAAGCTTTGTTTAAAGTTCTGCGGCATTTCACGTATTGCCGCAGAATTGCACTTACGGAACTCGCAGTAAAAATTATTTATTCAAATGATGTAAAAAACAATTTTTTCGTGCAAGAGAAACGCGGCGTGGAGGGGGGAGGGGAGTCTCCTTTTTCGGGATTTCACATTTTAGCCGCAGAATTTCTGACGGAGGTTGAACTAAAAATAGAGATTCAAATTATTTTAAAACAATTTTTCCACTTGAGAGAATCGCGGGAACGAAGTAATTATATTTGAAACAAATAACTTCTGTCTAAAATTAGGAAAATAGGTGTAGTCCAACCCCCTCCCCCCATCGGAAAAATGTTTTTTAACATTTGTTCTGCGATCCGGAAATTAGTTAACGTCCCAAATGCCGAGTTTGAACTTTTTGAACTTGAACATTTCAAACTTGAGTTTTTTGAACTGAATTTCTGAACCGATGATGAAGCATATATATAGTAAGCATTAATAATATAATTATAAATATATTTGTCAAACTAAAGCATTTAAAATATGAATTAATAAAAATAAAGCAAGAAGTATCTGCAAACTTGTGAAATCTTTCTATTTCAAACTCTTCACAGAAAAATGAAACACATTTTAAAAATAATTGTTGTCTTTACCATGGTATTAAAAAATTAAGGTGATTTGGTTGGATTATTAGCATAAAAGCCTTAATAGGCTATACGAGTATACTGAGCCAAACAATTGTTTAAAAGTAAAGGTGTCAAAATGGAAATGTTTGAAGAAAGAGCCCGTAGAATTGAGATAATTTTTGCTGAAATCAACACATTAATGAAGTTTTAAATTCTAAATAGTAAAAAACAGAAATCCAATCTGCTGAAGAAGGAACAATTTCCCTAACAAGTCTTTCAAAGAAGGATGAAAATGACTAAAGAATCTGAAACGGATTGATTGAAATTTGGACAATCGCGATGCAATCTCCATTGTATATGCAATACTGTTAGATTGACATTACGTGTGTTACATAAGGGAACTATAGTTCATGGCAAAACAGATGTCTATGAGTAAATCTGGTGTGGCCCAAAGGAAGAGGTATTACAACTTTTTTTCTGGTGATCTTTGATGACTTGAAACATGCGTCGAAGGCTGACAACAGTGCAATTTTTTAAAATCAATTTTAATAACTCCCACCCATTAAGTGTACTTCTTATTGGTTCTCCATTCAATTTTGTGCCATCAAGTATCAATTAATTAGGTATAATCCATTTAGAAAGGAGACAACAAAAATTATTTTTGTCAGAAGAAGGAGAAAATGACGTGTCCCAGCTTCAAATTGCTAGAATTTTAAATGTGATTTAAAATTAAACTAAAATGTAACAACAAAATAAATGACACTGCAGTGTGCACAAAAGATACTTCTGAAACAATTCTTTTTTTTTTCAATTTGGTTGCGTTTCATTAAATTCTAAATTGCAGTACATTATATGTAAAAATGAGAAAACACTTTTTGGTAACATTTTGACGGTAAATGTAAAATGTATAAATCTACCTTGCAGAACAATTTTGGGCAAATAATTTTGCGTTGCAGAACATCACTAAGTATTCTGCTTTGGGGGTCGTGGTCAATCAATTTAATTATGAAACATATTAGTTATGTCCACGATTTGTGCCTAAATTTATAGGTAGTGTCGTAATTAATTATGTTTTAATAGTTTTGCACATATTACGCAACCAAGTGCAAATACAGTCCAATGGCACAGGGGGCTTACCCCTATCATGATTTATCAGCAAAACACAGGTATAACAAATGCTTCAATCGTCAAGGTGATTATGTAGAGAATTGTACCTTACTTTTAATAACATTTTTTTTTTTGTCTTTGAATCCGTTTATTTTTTATAGCCTATCGGAGGTTGAAAAAAAAAACAACCCTCGTACAAGTTTTCAGCTTTCAAGACGCAAATCATGAAGATTTAGGATACTTCAAAAAAAGGGACGAAAAAAGCCCCAAAATGACCTTTAATGGCGGATCAGCCAAAACATGGCAATTCGTTTCACAAAGCTGATCCAACTTTTTGATCCCTTTTCTTCATTTATACTAAATCCTCGAGACTTGTCTCTAAGAAGTGGAAACTTTGTATGGGTTAATGTCAAAGGCATGTCTGCACCAGTATAAAATTTCGTTCAAATTGGAGATGGTCGGGTGGAGGCAACGAGGTCACTTAACATGGAATAGCTCTATGATGTTTAGTTTTTGACGCACCTTTGCTTTCTGCTTCCTGCCAAAGTCAACGTGACTCGGCTTAAATAAGAGAAAATCGTTCTTACCCAATGTGGTATGTTTACGCAGAAAGACTTAAGGCCACACTATAACTATGGGAATTATTGTCTGATTTTCTAGGGTAATACCTTCCGCGCATTTAGAATCCGCGTATACGTAGAGCTGATAGATAAGATAGCAATAAGGGAAAAAATAATAAGGAGCATTTTGAGCCGTAACAAACAACGTGTTACGATGCTAATTTCAAATACACAGTTTAGTTGAATGTATCAAAAGGATAGCAAAAAAATGCAAGTTTTAAATTGAAAACTTCCAAAAATTCACTCACAATCCATCACCCCTTTTTTAAGTGGAATAGTTCGCGAGTGCTAGGCGCGGTTTTAACGGACCGACAGTAATACTGTGTCGTAAGTATGGCGCTCACAGGTTCTTGCTCTATTTTTGATATCAGTGTAGTTATCTATCTCATGATGAAGCCAAAAAAGCAATTTTTTGTTGCAAAATTGTAATCAGCTCTTCCGATGTACACAACCACACTGCAGGGAGCCCCATAACTAGACCTGAAAATATGTTTTATAATACCCCAAAACCCAAGAATTTCAAATAAAGTCTCAACAACCCAAAATTTTCCAGTAAAATCTCGAGATCTTGAAGGAAAATCCAGTCCCTGTCTGTCCTGCTTATGAGTCCAACGTCTTTAAATATCTGGCCACCACTGCCACTTTCCCTCGTATAGTTCCAGATGCATTTTTTTCTTAAATAAATGTTAATTATTATGTAATCCATTTAAATTTTATTTTCCTTGTATCGTGTAAACATACAATTCACAATTTGTAAAAATGCAGATAAAAACTTTTAATAAGAAATGAGTGAAATTAGACAACGTGTATAACCAATTGCGTACATAGACTTAAGTCAGCCCTTCCTCAAGATGTGTGCTTGCCCCCCCCCCCCCCGCCAGAAAATACCAAGGATTTACATTGGCTTTGGAGAATATATGTTTTACCTTCAATTTTTTTTTTTTTTTTTTTTTTTTGAGATCCTTTGCCCTAAAACCTCGTTTATGTGTGTCCCCGACCCGCACCACCACGGGGGTACTGTACACGCCACTGTGCATAACAGCACAACCAAAAGCTTTTATCTGTCCTATTATACGCGTTCATTTTCATTCTTATAACTCAAAAGGTTAAAAAATAAAGATAACTGTACAATACTGTGATAATAGTTAAAACATATATTTTTTTCGTTCAAATGAACCAACGAATGATGATTCTATCTGTATTGTTCAGTACAGATATAATGGATGTTTCAAAATCTAGAAGTTTTTTAGCCTACTTTCCCGTTAAAAATAAAAGAAAGACGAAAAAAGTATTAAAAGTGGCTTAATGCAACTAAAAAATATCGCCAAGTCCAAAAAATATCGCCAAGTTAAAAAAATATCGCCAAGTCCAAAAAATATCGCCAAGTTAAAAAAATAAAAAGGTAAAATGAATATCTGAAAAATTAAAAATTTGAAAGTAGGGTATTGAGATGGGGAATTTGTGTGTCGGTCGGTCGGTCGGTCGGTCGGTCTGTCGTCTGTCCCCCCCCCTAATAACTTTTGAATGAACATTCCGATTTGGACAAACTTTTTTTTGTTGGAAAGATCTCGGCGAGTACAGCTCATTCCCATATTTGATTTTTTGATTTGAACAATTTTTGGTTCAACTTTGAGCCGTTCAAACAACCGGTCCCGCGATACTAACTTTTTAGTGAACAGTCCGATTTGAACAAACTTTTTTTTGTTGGAAAGATCTTATCAAGGATACTTCATTCCCGTATTTACATTTCCGATTTGAACAATTTTTCGTTCAACATTGAACCGCTCAAGCAAGCTGTCACCTTCTAGTACCCGATAATAACTTTTTTTTGAAGTCGAAGCTCATTCAATTTCATTGAACTTTTCGTCAATATTGAACCGTTCAGAAAAAAATTTAACATTAGCGCCTACGGGGAATTTAAGTTGAATGTTGATCCTGAACTAAAAGTCGGATTTCCTTCAAACTAACTTTGTAAGAAAATGGTTTTGATAAATAATGTTTGTAAAGTACTTTTCTGAATAATCTTCTGTGAGGACTCTGATTCCGACTCCGACTCCGCAAACATGGCGGAAATGCAGGCTCAGAAAAAAATGACTGACTGTGCAGACGATTTTTTGTTTATTTATTCATTTGTTTTATTGAATTTATTATTATTATTATTATCATTTTTAGCAGACGATTTTTTTTTGTAACAAAAATGTTTCATTCACGAGAGTATTTTATTCTTTATTTATATTTAACAACTTACAACGGATTAAAAGTGAAATTTGAGACATTTTATCAACGGACGAGTTTTTTTTTTCTTTTTTTTTTCTTTCTTTGATAAAATGTGTTTTGATGTACTTTGTACTTTTAATTTTTTTTTTTTGAAAACAATTGAGGAATTTTTCTACGGAAGAACTGTAACAGTTACATTCTTTAAAAGGTGCGACAAAACTTCATTTATTCATTTATTTACTTTTTATGTGTCTATTTCACCTGATGAGAGAGGTATATTTTGCTTTTAGAAATCAGTTTTAAGTGCTAAAAAGGTATGTTTGACATAATTTTTAGTCTCAGATAATCAAGAGAATAATGATCCAATGCTAGAATGCCGATGTACGGGAAAGTAGGCTCGTTTAGTTCTTGACAGAACTTCTTGTTTACTACTGATATTTGCTTTAAACCCGTAATTATTCTCTTCATTCTCCACCAAAACAAGATGCTCTGCTGAAATAATGTCTAGTGCCAGTTTAAAGCTAAGAAATCGATAAAATGAATGGTCTCAATAAACAAATACCTTACATCTTCTATAGCGAGTGGTCTTAACACATCCACTTTACTTAATTGTAATAACACATTGGCATTTAATCGAAGTTACGTAATTGCGAGTGCGGGATAAGGCGTTTCATTAAGAACGATCACTGCATGTATTTTTAAATGTATAGATAGACCATATCAGTTTCAATTATTCCTAAAAATTTAATTAGACTGAAATCTCTCGCGTTACTGTCGGGGAAAATGATATTTATAAGAGAAGTGCCTTCTCTTAATTACCTGGCTTCAATTACGGAAGAGGTGTTTTAATCAATGAAACGAATAATTAACTAAATGCACTAAAATTAAATGTCATCGACATAAAACCGACAGATGAAAGGGGGGTTCTAATGCTTTCATTACGTGCTAACTGCTACACAACTCTTGTTGCTGAGAACGAAGCAACAGGAGTTTTGAAGGAATTGAAGCTTGTTTGGTTCTATTGGTTTTGATGGTTGCAAGATCCTTAATAAGCCATACTGAGCCAAACACTAGTTTGAAACCCGAGCAAAAATAAAAAAAATGGTTGCAAATTAAATCAAATATCGGAAGTGAACCAATAAAGAGACTTAAAAAACCTGGGCAAGAAAAGAGGGAGTGTTTCCTTATTGGTCAGAAACTTCTCTCTATAGGCGGGTTAGTAGAGGGTATTACTGGATGTTGGGATAGAAATTAGGCGAGGGGGGCGATGAGGGGGGAAAGAACAAGGGGTACCCTGGCGAGCGCAGCCTGCTTTAATATTTGTATACCCAGAAAGTTTTTATTTTTTATTTATTTATTTATTTTTTAAATGTCAGTTTTTTTTAAAGAAAAGTGTGATCTCGTATGGTGCCACAAATGATGAAACTGGTGTATCCAGTGGGGTATGTTATGAAAATAATTTTTAACATTGACTTACACGTTTGTGATCTAATGCATTTCACATGAGGAATTCATTTCTTTTATTATTTTTCAAAAATGTATAGGTTTACCTCTCGGAAAGTAGTAATTAAAAACGCTCAATTATGCTAGTATTAACTATTTTGCTTGTGGCGTTTTAGTTAATGGCTACAAACATTAACCACCAATTAAATCATTTATTTAATAAGTACAAGGTGTGATAAATATAAAACCAAACATTTTTTTAGCTACTGCTAGTAGTAAAATATCAATAATTTGCGAAAATTCATATACGGCCTAGTTTACGAACAATGTGTCTGCATTTCACAATATAATAGTGTATGCCTGAAAAAACATTTATTGCTATATTCCTTCGATTGTTACCTATTTAAACTGCTGTCATTATTACACTATATTACGTGATTTCCTGCAAAGTGTAAAAAAACTTCAAGGTAACTGCGTATAACAAATATTCACCCATGACTAACATAATGCTGACAATAAACGGAGGGTACACGCACTTTTGGACTACTCTGTATTATAGACTAAAATAGGCACATAATTTTGTCCCATGCGTTAAATTTTATTGCAGAGCTTCTAAACATAGGTTTATTCTATTTTTAATTCGGGAAAGTCTCGTAGTAAAGTTATTTTTTTTTAAAGAATATTAATTACATTTAACTTTGCTTGTATTGATTGAGATTATTTTTATATTTTTTTGTGTTTTAAAAGCATTTAACTTTCAGCAAATGACTGTAAAAAATTTAACTTAGTTCGTAGATTCGCTTTTGTCTTTGGCGGAATAACTATACTATAAACGAAATTCAGGTTTGAAAAAATTCGTTTGAAGTATCGGGATCATATATGAAATTTCAAACATTTAATGACAGTATTAAGAGCCTAAAATTTTCAGAAAGTATTTAAAGGTAATGGGTAAATGTTCATAATGATGATCATAATGATATTTTAGAATAAGAGTTTTTTAGTTTTAGTCTGCAGTAAAGTATTTCATCAAACTAAGTTTGATAAAGGTTTCTCTATCAGTAGTTTACTCTTAATGACACCATTTTTCAATAACTTACTGCACAAATTACACAGACATCAGATAATAAAAGGGTATGATAGATTTCTAAATGGGATTTCGGATTTTTTCACCGTCAGCAAGTAATGTCTCTTTATTCCATTTCATTTATTTGTTTATTTATTACTTTTTGCCTACTTCCCCATAAAAGTAAAAAAAAAAAAGGAAATGCTTTCGAGTACGTTTAATGTATCGTAATGGAATAGATATAGAGGTACCTAATCGTATTTCGAAGTTCAAATCCTGGGATGGTATTTATATCAGTTTTTAATTTTTTTTTTTTCGAACCCCATTGTTGTTATTGTGGTGGAGCTGGTATTGAGGTATATATATATATGGGTGATTCTACGATCAAATGCGTTTTTTGTGTCCCCAAAGAAAAAATAATCTTATTAATTTCACACTCATTATATCACTAGTAGCCGCTATTTTTATGATTGTAGTGGTAAGGGTCAGACGAAATTTCAATTTTTGGGGGGTTTATCGATAACAGGGGAAAATGCGTTGGCAGGGGAGTGACACTATTGGCAGAATTCTGGTTTGATTTACTATTATTTCACTTATTTTTCGGTGTAAAATCATAGTATGGACTCATTTCTACAAGACCTGTATTCAAAAAAAAAAAAATTTCGCGTTGTAATAAAATAAAAAAAATCAATCATGAAAACACGACATGTTGCATACAAGTCGCACCTCAGATCCCAAGTAAAAATACTTCCCGCATTATTTACGTTCATTCAAATTGCTTTCACAGGGGCAATTAAGATCAAAAATTAAATTAATTATGCTTATAACACAGTTTTAATGTATATTTACCCTTTTTTGGAACAAAACTGCCAGGGGAGTGACGCCAGAGAAGTGACAAAATCACACATTACCTATAAAAATAATATCACACGCTCTTCTTACCAGAACTTCACGTAAACCGTGATGTCTGCACACAATAAGCATTACATTATACATACGCACACTTGTGTAACGATGAAATATAAAAAGTTATACTTACCAGGGGAAATACTACAACGACTGGTGCAGTATGCTTTGAGGCACTTTCAACGAGAACCGATGCAATAATATTCGAATTTTTTTTAAACCTCTTAGCTTGCTTTTAACTTTACTCAGTATTACACTGGTTATTCGCAATCAACATCATCCTTATGAATATTTTTTGCAAGATTTCAGCCTTTGAAGTTCGCCAGGTGAGGGGGACACTGTTGATATGGCCCGTTGAAAAGTGTATTTTTTTAAATAATAATAAATATTTTTTCAATGTTTGCTGATGAAATATGTTTCTCTGTTAATGTAAGTGTATGATTATGGCAAAAAACATTATGCCAAGTTAGCAAAAATTGAACGTCGAACATGTTTGTATAAAAACTAGTATTTGGACAGACCAGGGGAGTATACATTTATGACTATTTTCAGCTATAAATGCTAAAATAAAATAACTGTAGTGAATTAGTTGGGTGGTCCATATAAAAGTCTATAATGCTTAAGCATACAAACACATTAATAAAATCAGTTTTACATGAAGTTTTTCCATTGGCCGTCTGAATTCAAATAGCGTAGAATCACCCATATACACAATTTTAGACACTTGTAAACCCCTAAAATTGCTTTAAACCATTTCTCAAATATAGACACAATAGTAGGAGACTATAAGATAACTGATAAACATAACTGTTTTGCTAATTGAAATTAAAAAGGAGTCAAAATTACTTCCTTACAAAATTACTTGAAACTTGTTGTGGAGTATAAAAAACCATAAAAGAACCTTAACTGTCTCAAAAATATCGTAACTCTAGGGCTGCTACATTGATGTCGATGTTTTGGAAACATCGATGTTTTTTCCATCGATGTTAGAGGGTTGATGTTTTCCCAACATCGATGTTTTGGGTTCGATGTTTTTTTCGATGGCGATGTTTTATAATTCAGCAAAAAAAAACTTGATAAAAATATGCGATATGCAGACGTATCAAGAAGTTTTCAACCTTAATCAGAAGTTTCAGTATTAATCTCATTAGAAAACATTTTCTATGATTATTATCGATGTTTTGATCTCGATGTTTCTAAAACATTTCTAATTTGCTTTCGCCATTTTTTAAAAATTTTATTTATTTCATTATTATTATTATTTATGTGAATGTTTTACATTTCAACAAAAAAAAATCATCAAGATATGCGGTCAAAAGTTATATCGTTAATCAGTCGCACTATCAATCTCGTTAGAAGACGTGTTTGATAGATCTTTTAATGATCACTGTTTCGCGTTTGATGTTTTTTTTTCTTTCGATGTCTATTTTACACTTCAGCAAAAAGCAATGAAAATATGCAATAAAGAAATATTGTCTTTAACAGTTTGGGGGGGAGGTGGGCGGCAATATCGACAGTATTGAAATAGTTTTTTTTCTTTTTAAATTACTACCGATGTTTTACGGTCAACGATTTTCAAACATCGTTGTTTTTTTTTTTCCTTTAGAAATTTTTTTTCCATAATGGTGTTTTACATTTCAACAAAATAAGTTTCATAAAAATATGCAATAAATAAAAGGTATACAGTTAATCAACAATTGCAGTATCTATATCACTAAAAAAGTTTTCTATAATTGACATCGATATCATACGGTTGATGTTTTTTAGGAGAGAAAAGATAAATCTAATTGAGTGAAATAAAGAGGCGTAATGTATTGGGAAGTTACTGTATTACTGTACATTTAAATGTGCAAGTAATTTTTATAAAAAACGATCGATGTTTTGAAACATCGATGTTTGAAAACATCGATGTTTTTTGACCGATGTATCAATACCGTCGATGTCTTAATTTTGAAACATCGATGTCTTGAAACATCGATGTTTTGCCTTCGATGTCGCACCCCTATTACTCACCATTTAGGATTTGAGGCTAAGACCACATAGCACTAGATGCTAAGATTACATGATTTGCAACAGTAAAACATTGTGGTTAGTTTAAGGATCGACGTTTTTGAGATAACATGAAAATAACGGGGTTCCGTACACTAGCGGTGGAAGCACTTGCTTATTGTGAAGATGTACTGGGTTCGATTCCCACCGGCGCCCTTGATAATATTTTTCTTTCTTTATGTAGTAATTTCATTCGGATTTGTGCTATTTGTGCCTCGGATACTCACTGTGGAGCAAAGTTCGAGGCATGTATTGAAAAAATGAATAAGTAATCTGACAATATTTAAAGGAAAAAAAAAAACATGTTTGAATTGCGAGTTTTAGTTTTGACTTCAAAAGTTTAAAATGTAATTTCCAGTAAAGTTTATGTTTTGTTTCTTATATCCAATCACTGGTACTCTCTTTAAGGATTATATAAGATATAATAAGGAATTATGTTAATAACATATAAAATATTCTTTTTGACACTGAAACAGTTATCAGAACCAGGTATTTGATTTTTCTAAGGAGTGGCTGCATTGGATCACATTTTAGAGTGTTTTTCAACAGTGCACATTAGACTGTCCCAAAATTGTATGGTGAAAAAAAAATTTTGGAATTTGAACTGGCATACCATGCATTATTGTGACATTTGGTATAAATAACTATCTTGCAAAATTTTAAGCTATTTGAAGATTATTAAGTGACAGCTCAACACCATTAAATAGTTAAAAAAACCTAATTTATGAGTAATTATATTTTTCCCAAAGTTTTATAAAATTTACTCATACAAAATCATTTCTATCAATACTTTTCCTTTAACAATATGCAATAATTACAATCTCAAATACATCTTTTTGCTGAAAATTACTGTTTAAAAAATTTTACACACCAATGCTGCTTATTTTTCGTAATGTTCCAATGTTTGAAAAATGAGCCAATTGTTGCTCGTCATTAATAAGTTGCAAATTTAAACTACTTGCTAATTTAATTGCTTGCTTAGCACAATCATTTACTTACCTTCAATACAGACAGGCCTGTCATTTAGGGGGGGGGGGGGCTGGAGGGTCAATTGCACCCCCCCCTGACTTTGAGAACTCAATGTATTTACTATTTAAGTGGGCATAGTTTTTGTTGTTTTCTTGTGAAATTGTATTGTGCTTTTACCCTTGCCTCCCCCCCCCGGAAAAAACTTGATAATTACGGGTCTGAATGCAGACACTATTTCCTTAGCTTGATTGTATTTATTTCTTCCAGCCCAAGTTACGAACATCAAGTTTTACAGAAAAATATTATTATCCAGTTTCATTACAGCTGATTCCTAAATCCGATTTTTTCCTCACAAAATATGATAATTGTTATCCTGAAAAGGATTAGTCTTTTAAAGACCCATTTTTTGGGTTTTGGACACTATGGGAGCTTTTACTGATGGCAAGTCGCTTTTTCCTTATGGCAGGCACGTTCGATCTGTAATGGACGCAACAGCGCGACCTGTATAAAGCCTGCTAACGCTATCAAAGTCCTCGACTTTAAGCTATCAATGAGAGCTCTAAGGCGCACATCGTTATCAGTTTCTGAGAATGAGTGCTGCTATATCCCCCCCCTCCTCATCCCTTTCTCCGCCCCCCCCCTGTATTTGTAGAAGGATGTAAGTCATTATGTGATGCACTAATGGCAGCTAAACTGGGGGGTACTGTGAGCCACAAGTTCGATATTAGATTGTTTGTCCCACCACGAACAGAAATCTTTTTAATGCTTAAAAAATGCATAAGATGCAAATTATATGTATTCCCTCGTGAAAGCACTAAATTCTTCAAGCCAGTAAACTCCTTTGTGCCATCGCATACTTGCCCTGTCCCCCATCGGCACCTGGGAATTAACCATACATCCAGGACGCATGAGATCATGCTATATGCATGACACAAACCAAGAGTCATACAGAATACAAATGAACAAAGGACCAGCAACAACCTCTGGGCCCAACAGTGCTGGTCCTAGTCAATATTATATGACACTCCAATGAAGATCAATGGCCCTCTTAAAACTATCTACTCCTTGCTCCTTACCGCCTCTTCGCGGTAAACTATTCCAAATTTCGTTCCACTACTCTTGCTAAAATAGAATTTTTCCGAATTTCCAGGTTAGCCTGAGATTTAAAACAGACTTCATAACAATTGACCCCCCTTGTCCTACTTTCCGTGCAAAAATTTCACCATACATCATCTTTCATTTTGATAAATCTTAACACAACCGTGAATCATGTCCCTCTTCGTGGTTCTCGGGTGCTTTGCTTCACGACCTATATCAGCTGTTAGCATTCTAAGTCATGAATCAATAGTCTAAATGAGAAAAATCCATTCACTAAACTCTTGTAGCCCTCCTTTGTACCCTTTGGTGTTAGTTTGAAAAACTCGAATCACTATAAACAAAAGTGCTTGCTTTTGATTCAATGTCCAATCTTGATGCAGCCTCAATTGAAGACTCAAATAATATACTTTGTTGTTCTCTCCTGTTTTTGCTTTCTCTTCTTGATTTCTCTTATTACCTTTTCTTGCTAGTTTTTGAAATGTCAGTTTTCACCTCCCATAAAATTCATCCTTTTCCCTACTTGGTCCTGAAGGAACTTCCAATCTTCAGGCATTTTAATGGTATATTCACTGTTTGCCTGCATAAGTAAATATCAAACATTTTTTCTTCCATTTCTTCATTGAACTCCTTTTCGATTTGTCATTGCCTCTTAGATGCCTTCCTATGTTTTTTTAAATACATTTTGGCATATTTTTCATAGATCATTTTCAGTTTTGGTTCACAAAATTTGGTTTTTGTGTTGTCGGTAAGCATCTTTCTGATAATGTTAATTTCCTAATCTTTAAATCATGAAATAGCCGGCCCAGTGCTTTCACCATTTGTTGGTAATTGGTTGTTTTTATGTATATCAAGAACTGAAACAAGTTGTTCTATCAGCTATATTACAGTGTGGAATATGATATTGTGAAAACTACTTTGAATTCTCATACCACTTATTGGAAAATTAATATAAAGTCAATGTACTGTTATTTAACTATAGAAAATATTCATTAAAATTAAACTTACTTCTGAAAAATTTAGAAAATTAAAACTAAATCAAAAATGAATATAATGTAAGCTTTAGTTTTTATATAAAATGTTGACACACAATTTTAAAGTTAGAGCTACAGTAAGTCGAAAACAAAATGGCAGTGTTCCGTTTTACCTAAAATGGCGATTAAAAATTACAGTTTCAGAGTTCTGAAAACACTGAAATTAACAATAACTGATAAAATTTAAATATAGAAATCATTCTGCTTTAAATATATTATGCTTAAAATGTACAAATTAATGAATAAACAAATAAAAAAAAGTCTTTAAATATTTTGTTGCATCATGCATATTTTGTACCGAAAATAGGGCATAAAATTGATTTTGGGTGCTCATGAGAGGTCTGTTAATCTTGAAATATTTGGCTAAAATTTTTACCACACCTTTAAAATGTCATTTGGCACAACTTGAGTGGGTATGCACATTGATTTTTGAAAATTATTTTTTTTGGGACAGTCTAGTGCACATTCAACCACATTTTAGAGCATATTCCGGAAACTGGAGTATTTTTTTCTAAATTAAAGTGCTCCAAAACAGTTCTAAGTAATACATGGAGTCTTCATTTGTGGTGGCTGTATGATCTAACAGTATTTTACCTCCAGACGTCTGAAAATAGTGCTCAAAGAACAATTCCATTCAAAGGTAAAGATCCTGATTTTTATAAGTGAAAGCATTTAACGTGTTGAAAACATTTCCCACTCCGAAATTTGCGGCAGACCCCTTACTAACTGTCGGCGGATCTTCAAGGGCTCCGCCGACCACAGTTTGAGAAGCAACTGGAAAAAAAAGAGGCTGAGCAATCGAAATCAGCCAAAAAAAAGGTTGGGAAGGAGAACTTTCATAACATTTTCTTTTTAAAAAAATCTGTCAAGTAACATACCAACTTGAACTGATATCCGAAAACTACAAAAAACAAAATTATCACTTTTTGGCAGGCCCGTCATTTCGGGGTCGGGGGGGGGGGGTCAATTGCCCCCCCCCCCATGACTTTGGGAAATCAATGTATTTATATGAAAGTAGGTGTGGTTTTAGCCTTTTTTTTTTTTTGGCAAATTTACATTGTGCATACACCCTTTGTCCCCCTGCCCCCTGGAAAAATTCGAAATGACGGTCCTGATTTTTGGAGCTAAATCATCTTTAGAAAACATAGGAATCCAGATGTTCTGTGTGTGTGTAGAAATTGCCATAAAGCTCGAAATTTATATAATTTTTTAAATTATTTTAATAATTTTAAAAATTATATAATTTTTATAAAATAAGGGGAAAACATTGCTTTAAGGAGCTCATAACAATTTCTTACCATCCCATATCTAATAGATTATTTGGAAGGCTGTACAAACTGTTAAAGGGTTCACTTTGAAAAATATAAAAGGTCCAAAAGAGATCCTAATTTTCAAGTATTCTGGTGTAGCAATTCTTCCAAACATCGTTTTTCTGTTGTCTGAATATCGTATCTTGAGAAGAAAACTAAAAGCACTTTCCAAATGCACTATTAATGTAAATTATGGTTTATTCCAAGTTCTTAATGGAAAGAATAACTTAGAATTGTCTAAAAAAAGGTAATTAAAAAATATTTCAGAAAATCGAGAATTTTCTTATTGGTCAAGATTAATTCTTACAAGAAAAACACAATGAGGAGGGCACTAACGAAGCAAGATCATGACCTAAGTTTATACTGCGAAAGTACCTGCTGGAAAACAGTGGGGGAAACAAAGAATACATTTGAAGGAAAAGGAGAGAGGAAGACGCGTACAGTGGATTGTAGGACACAGTAGGCTACATTAGCAGGAAAAAAACATCTTGAAACTGAGCAAAGACGCACAAAACAGTTCAAGACACTTCAGAAAATAAATTTCCATTAAAGCATGCAAGAACCTTCAATATTGGATATATTGATCAAGGGCCACGTAAGGTCTTAAAAAGTTGGCCGAGGTCTTAACTTTAACATTACTTTTGTTACTTAGTTATTCTAAAACTCGATTTCTTTTCTTAGGTAATATTTTGCGCAATGAAACCTATTAATTTTACGAGTATTAACTCAATTTATAATGAGCGAGAGGATCATTTAATATTTATTTGCCTTTGACTTGTTGAAGTAACAGTATGCAGTTTTGCATCTTAATTTAATGTAATTTAAATGCACGGTAGCTCTCTCTCTAATGCAACCAAATTTACCTTAAATCGAAGTATGAAATGCTTGCTAATTACACTTGAAGTATATTTGTCACTAAAGAAGAGTTGAGAAAATTTTGTTTAAGTTATGATTTGCCGTGGGTGATTTCTTATTTAAATCTCTATTTCATTTTTACTTCCCCTATATCATAAAATAAATGTAATTATCTTATCCGCATTAGAAAAACACTCATTTTAATCTACGAAAGAATGGGAAGTGATCGTGGAATAAATTTTCAGTATAATGAAAATTAAGTAAATATCACAGATTCCGGGTTTTAATTAAAAGTAAATTAAACGGATCAATTTGAGACTTCAATAACTAAAAAAGCTATTCCAACAGCCATTAGAACAAAGCACCAGCCATTTAACGAATGATTCGATTTTGAAATCCTTCAGAATAAATGAAATGAAGGGAATAAACATCTTCGAATTTACCATTATGGGAGACATGTTCCTCCCTAAATTAAGCAACTAATTTCATTAAAATAATTACTATAAAATGCTTGTTGGTAATCTTGTACATTTTTCTTGGCATCAACGTCCGGCTTCAAGTAAAGGTTTTCACTTGCAGAAGGGTGAATATTTTATGTTGTACAATACAATAAAACTTTCAGTACTACGAAATAAAACATTTAGAAGAATAATGGAGGGTTAAGGAAATGTCCACTTTAAAATAAGCTCAATGAAAGCAGTATCTATAAACAACTTTTCATGAACCAAAAGTGTTCACTCTGTCTATAAATTATCTCTTTGAAGTCTGACAATGAATTGGTAGAGGAAAATGCCTAAAACTGGACTCCCGGTCCTAAAGCGGACCTCAGACTCTAGATTGCGCTACCCTTCATTCATATCAAGGAATTACTGTCTGCACCGCTTAAACGAATACTGTCAGTTCCAAGAAATATTATTCGATTAAGCGGGGTATTTGTTTAAGCGGGGATCTTGAACACTGCGTCGGTGGCGGGAGAAATATTCGGTTCCAAAATATTTTATTCGTATAAGCGGAGTATTCGTTTATCCGTTACCCGATTAAGCGGGGCTGAGAGTATTAAAATTTAACCATCTGCAGTTTGATAATGGAGAGCTCATATCATGTCCTCTCAACGTGTTTCTTAAGAAGATGCCAGTATGTGTTTTGATAGTGAATCAAGCTTTTAAGCTGTGATATAGTTTTAAATTTCCTTCTTACTTATTATTCCTTCCAAATTATTATGACTACTTGACGCTTATGCGCTGATCGGCTGAATTGGACTTAAAATCTATGGGTATGGTACTCTTTCCGGTTGAGGTAAGGTTTAGTCTGGGTGCCTAATCTGTATTCATACACAGCTGGAGATAGCATGAAACATAGAATAACATTTCAAACGCGATCAAAAAATAACGGAATTTAACGGCTGCGAAGTTCTTGCTTCAGGAGGCGTGATGATTGGTTGTCTTACAGACCTTCATATCTTCGAAGGAGATTAAACCAGCGGAACTCCCTATTACAGCGAGGTTCTCCGTTTCTTTTAAGAGGGGCTGTGGATATTCAGTTCTTTTCAAAGGACGGACAAAAAATACCATATCTCACGGTTACTGTTGGAGAGTAAGACCATTAAACGCATAGATTATCCAGCATGTCTTAGGAACGAAATCCCGTAGAGAACGTATGCAACTTTCAAATGAGATACTTGGAAACAGGTACACATTACTGCCAGTAACAGTTCTAGGGCTACTATTTGCTTTAAAAAATTAATGGACAGCAATGCCTTAAAAGCTCATTGACAACATCACATGCAGTATCCGCAGACGATGTAAAACCTGTACATCAGTCAGGAGAGTTCATATCCTCTACTAAATGCTAAATGTTTCTTGCTGAGCACCTGCCAAGAGAAGGTCGTGACTTTCCGTCGCATTGTGCTCCATGTGACTTTTTCAATAAAATTTATTGTTATACTTTTGCTTTCTTTTGGTAAGTACAGCTTACATTACCCTTTTTCTTACGTCTTGGAGATATTATGGTATTCTTTGCCTTTTTTTTTCTCTTCAAACTTTTGATATCTTAATTAGGGATGCACCGATTAATCGGCAGTACCGATTAATCGGCCATAATCGGCCACTTTGCCGATTATTAATAATCGGTAAAATCAGGCCGATTAATCGGCAGAAAATATATTTTTCAAATATTATTCTTTAAAGTATACCTTCACTAAGAAACTATGATGAATAATTTTATTAACAGTAATAATAATCCTCACAGTTGATATGAAGTTTTTTTTTTAATTAAGTCTCCTACTTTGAATAGATATACAAACACATAGACAATGTTTCTACACATTTTTTATGTGGCGATAGTTTTCTCCTTAGCACAATGCTTTTAGATAACCTGTAATTTTCAAGGAATATAAGTTTGAATTAAATTGTTACTAATTATTTAAAAATATAGATTGAAAGTACTCCTAGATTGGAGTGCTTACCACAGACTCCCCCTCGCCCCTTTTTTTTGAATTTTTATGTCCAATTAACATAACTAGCAATGTGTTAATAATATTATTGACAATAATATGAAAATTGGTTCTAAGAAATTTGATAAATATTGAAATTATTTTGTGAAAACTAGGAAAATGGAAAAAAAAAATCTTCTCTCAAAAATAAATTACTTTCTATTTCTAAACTTGGAATTGAAAAGAGAGAAAAATCAGTGATGGTAAAATTGGTAGTAGGAAACAATCAAAATTATCATTAATCGGCCCAACCGATTAATCGGCCGATTACCAACCGCCGATTAATCGGTAATCGGTAATCGGCCAATTTGCTTATCGGTGCATCCCTAATCTTAATCGTACAGCTTATTTCGAGCGTTTTTGCAGTTGGAAGCATGCATGTAGGACGAACGAAATAAAGGTCTTGCAGGTTAAACGGGAACACCATATACAGTAAACTCCCAATTGAAGGGACAAGTGGATAAAGGTGCTATGTGACATTTTCTTAAATTTCAAGAAAAAGCGTTAAAAAATGTTATTTCTCTTCATTTATTTTTTCAACGGGTAAAACGGGGTCAGATTTTTAGTTACCAACCATTTCTATAACTAAGGGGGCATAATACTGATGAACTTATCGCCTTCATCCCTGGTAAAAAGTAAATTTAAAAAATTGTCACATATCAACTTTATCCACTTGCCCCTTCAATTATCCGCGAGTCTTTCACGCTTTCGTTTTCTTCTTTTAAGGACGATGAATTACTGAATGCAGAAAAATGTTTCTGTAATTGTTCATTTTTAGCTTCTAAAGATATTTTATACACTCAATGGTATCATTTTTAACAATTTAAATGTTAGTTATGTTATTGACTTTTGCAATTGCATACACGAGTATCGTTTTTTACCTATTTTCCGACTATCCGCGGTTATCATGCCACCCCATTCTGCTGATAATCTGGAGTGAATTATTACTATTGTTTTAGGTGAACTGTACTGCAACACCACATTCGACGGTGTTTCCTGTTGGCCCACCACCGCGGCAGGGAGCATGGCGTACGTACCTTGCTTTGCTGAATTCAACGGAGTGAGATACGACGTAAATAGTAAGTCATTCCAAGGCTTTCATTTATTTATACAAACTATGATATTGCTTTTTTCATTTTTCCAAAAGTATTATACTTACCCAATTAGCAGAAACTAAACATATGTTTCTCTCCACTTTGCTTGATTCATAATACTATTTCTTTTTTTTACGGCTTTTTTTATTATTCTTTCAGTTCACTGCATTTAAATTCCAGTTTTTTTTTTAATATTTTATTTTATGCTGCGTTGCTTAGACATCAGTTTTTTTTCGTTATAAAGACAATTTTCCGAATGCTTATTTTTAAATTTCTTGATATGTACTCTGCCCACTGCCTAAAAAGGCTTCTAGAAAATTTTATGTTCACAAAAATTTAAATATTCTCTGTAATAAATCTTTTCCTGTTGCGCATATCTCTCAAATCTTAATCGATTGGCTCCAATTTACATATTCTGATACGTCAAATATTACCTCAGCACATGCTTATATCTGATTGCTCCATCTTCTTTCCTTTTTCGTATCTAAACTCTCCCATAACCATGTTTCATTCCATTTGCTTGCTGGCACTGAAGAAGGGGGTTTTTGCCTCCGAAACATGTTTGTCCGTTTTAAAACTTTTAATCTTTTAATCTATTTGTGCTTTTGAACGTTGTTTCTCATTTTGTCTAATTTACACACAAAGCTATCGATTTTTAATTTTCAATTTGTTATGAAAATCAACCTACTTAAAAACAGTTCATTCTTATTTCAGGGTAATTCCGAGTGTAACTTACTGACATTTTAAAGGCTGTAAGTAGTTCGTAACATTCAACGCAAAATTTACTTTGTGATAACAATCTTTTTCGGATGGATTATTGTACTTTTTGAGCTAAATTTTATGGTATAATTGAATTTCCTAAATTCTTGGATTTTTTTTTTTTTTTCAAATGTGTCAAAAGCATGGTCTCTGACTGACATTTTAGGAAGTAGAATGTCAGTCAGCTACCATACTTTCGATTTTTTTTTTTTTTTTTTTTTTCAAATCATCTGAAACGTAATTATGAGACTTCAATTATACCATTAAATTTAACCTATGAAATACAATAACCCAGGAGAAAAGATCATTTTTACAATGTATACTTTGCGTTTAATATTGCAAAATAAGTACTGTCTTGTTTTAAAAAGGCCAGTCAGTAACCAGTGGAATTGCTCCTCACTCTAAATGATCGCTACTTTGAAAAAGTTGAAATTTTAAACAAATATGGGCGTCACTCATGTCTTTCCTCATTCAGGTACAAATTTTAAATTATAACATCGCAAACATGTTTTCGTAGCTTTTGTCTATAATTGAGATGTTATAAAAAGTTGAAGTAAATTTAATGACAGCACAATTCATTTGAGCGTTTCGTATTTTTCCCCACAGGCAATGCAAGTCGATATTGTTTGGAGAACGGAACTTGGTCTGCATGGTCAAATTATCGTTCGTGTACACCTTTGACATTGCACGAAGAAGAATTTTTTCAGGTCAGTATTTTATTTATTTTTTGCTCCTAGTTTCTTATCAATCCTTCAAACATTAATATGTAAAAAGAAGCAATAAAAAGTTCATTAAACATTTCACTTCTTTTTCACTAATTCAACATAATCTTTCGGAATCAAAAATCTAATCTACATAATATGACAAGTATACATATTCCTTTGAAAATTATTTTAACTCATTCTCAAAATCTGCCTAATGGTTCAACCATTCCCTAGTAACATTAAATTGCAGCCTGAAGTAAGTTTATTACTTTATCGGTTCTCCCTCAGCGCATCATTAGAGATAAAAGTTTCTTGCTTTCTTCCTTGTTGGGAATACACAAATGAGACCATTAACTCTGCCAAATCGAAATTAAAACAACAATTAGTAGATTATTAAGTGAATATGAGCTAAATGTTTATTTCTGAATGACCGTCAAAGTGCGTACCCGTTTCATAGCTCTGAGGGACATATTCCATTCTATTTGAAGCAATGGGACGAAAATTGCACTCGATATTACTAACTACACAGGTCTGAAATATCATACCGTGGCTGAAATCCAGGCAGCTATAGTACACTGTAAAAAAACAATGAATGTTGTTCTTACAGTATAATACAGCTAATTTTATAGTAAAAAACTGTAAAAATGGATAATTTTACAGTATTAAACTGTAAAATCGCTAATTTTAAGTTTATTAAATTTTGAAATAAAAGGAGTATCAAATTAAGGTACTTCAATTCATCCGTTTCAGCTTGAATTCATTTTAGACGCAAAGCAAATAAAAGGCGGGGGAAGGGGGAGGGGAGTCAAAACAAATTTTCAACGTATTTTGCTATTAATATACACTGTATAAACTGTAAAATTGCTAGATTACATTAATAACTTAAAGTTGATAGTTTCACAGTTAAAACTTTGTATTTTACTGTTTTAAACTGGAACCTCTGCTGTCAGTATTATACTGTTGTTTTTTCAGTATAATACAGCTAAATTTTACGGCAATAAACTGTAAAACTGCTAACTTTACAGTAAAAAACTGTAGAATTGCTAGTTTTACAAGTTGTTACTGTGCATTTTACAGTTTTTGGAACCTCAGCTGTCAGAACTGTACTGTAAAAACCACTGTTAATGTTTTGCAGTGCAGGGAGTGGCGTTTTTTCTTTTCATGTGGTGCAACGTTGTGTGTATGGTTGAGTCAACTTTATAGTGCTTCTCTAAAAAGTTGACTTCCGACATTGACGTTGTCTACCCTTTTTTCGGGTAATAGGAAAGGGATTGCAGCGAATTTCAGTCGGAATACATTTGCGACACCACCACGAAAGTAAACTCAATTCAGCGCCAATTACCTTCCATATCATATAAAAGCAAGGTCGAAATTGCCACTGTCGGAATACAACTTACAAGAGGAGCACTATACCATGACCTCTTTTACGTTCAAAATGTATTTTAAGTTCACCTTTTCATAGTATTCTCCGGTTCAGTTTTTCAGAATTAAAATATATATGTAAAAATGGGTATTTTTCTATTTGTTTTTTAAATTTTTTTATCAGATTTTCGGTTGAAATTGTAAAAAAAAATATTTATTTGCGTAACAGCTTTTACTTCGCTTAACTTTATTTGGCAATTAAGATATTTGGTTATCTACGGCATGAAATAAATTTTATTTTGACGTAGATTTACGTTTCAAGTATCTGCTCATATTTTCAAGCATTTTTTAAGTCGACACAGAGATGTTTGTATTTACTGCTTAACGTCAAAAGCTTTAAAATTTTCTACACTAAAAAAACATTCAAGTTTTATACAAGGCAATACTTTTGCAATTTTTTGAATTAAAAGGAATATTTTTTCCTTCGCAAACAATTTGTTTTAATTTGTTATTCTCTAAAAGCGGGTTTCAGAAAATGTTATTATTTTTATTTATTTTATTCATACATTTTGCAATTTTTTGAATTAAAAGGAATATTTTTTCCATCGCAAACAATTTGTTTTAATTTGTTATTCTCTAAAACCGGGTTTCAGAAAATGTTATTATTTTTATTTATTTTATTCATACATTTATTTTTCTACTTCTATGATTAACTTCGGAATTATCCAAAATATAATGAATATCACTTTAAACTATCCAACAGCTCAAACTAAATAAATCAGAATCAAAAAGAGTGACATTACTATTTATAACATACTAATTTACAAAACTTCAAGTTTTCTTATTATTTTACTAAACTAGATTACTGTAGATTAACTCGACTAGCTTGTTATTATTCATATAAACTTGAAACTATTAAACAACTAAATATTTACTATTCTAACATTTTCCTGAGAAAACCAGCTTTGTGTGAACATTCCAAATTACTATGAATAGATCTAAGATCACTACTGGCTCTATATAAACTACAGACACGTATATATTGTGTTCATTCTTATATATAAAAACTTTTGAATATATTTGCATACATAATGTCTCGTTCACTTTTACTCATCACTGTTGTTATTATTTATGTTATCAGTACTATCATTGTTATTATTATCCTTGTTATTATTTTTGTTTTTCTTGCTATTGTTGTCATTATTATCATTGTTATCATTTTTGTTATTATTATTATTATTGTTTTTGTTGTTATTTTATCGGTTATTAATGGATGTATCTTTCAATATTATGAGAAGTATTCTCAACTAATTATTTCGCCCTCAACACATAAATGTCAGATCCCATTTAACTATCATTCTTCTAAAACTGAAATGTTGGTAATCGACAAAAATGCATACAATGAAAACAATGAGAAAATATTGTTGGGAATTCACTTGATACGCTTGATCTCTCAACATACTTAAAACCGAGTGCCAAAATTAGAGATCGTCATTGAATTCGTGAGGTTAATATTTAAACAACTATTTATTTGCATTTGTCTGCTTCAAATAAAAGTATCTTAGTGACACCAAACGTGTAAAAGAGTACAAAGGCATTTAACTTTCGTAAAGAAAAAAAAACATTAAACTAAATATCTTATCTACTTGGAACTTCGAATAACTTCAAATCAGCAATAAGGAAGTTCTTTAAAGAATATCTAATCTTTATGGGATAAATTGTTACAAATAATTTTTGCATCCAAATCCTAAGTTCAAATGCGTAGTTTTTTTCCCCACGGATTCGTAGATTTCCCCCATACACTACAAAAAATCGGCTGTTGTATTTACAGAATAATACTGGCAGCAGAGGTTCCACTTTAAAACTGTAGAAGCACAGTAATAAACCGCAAAACTAGCAATTTTACTGTTTACTACTGTAAAGTTAGCAATATTATCAGAAAATTAGCTTTATCACACTGTAAAAACAACAGTATAATACTGGCAGCAGAGGTTCCAGTTTAAAACTATAAAATTCACAGTGACAAACTGCAAAACTAGCAATTTTACACTTTATTACTGTTAACTCGCAATTTTAGGCTACTACAGTAAAGTTAGCAATTTTACAGTTTATTACTGTAAAATTAGTTGTATTATACTATAAAAACAACATGTATTTTTACAGTGCATGTATTTAACATATATAACAGGTAACTTTGAGTTCACCATTGAATTTAGTAGGTATGTTTTGTAATTCCGATGCCGTTTTTCAATGAACTTTTAAAGTCAATGAGCTCAAAATAAATAAGTAAATAGGAGCATCCTTTTATGCGCAGCCTTTGCTTTTAAAGAATTAAAACTTCCCGAATAGAAGCTTTCAAAATAGCTCTGAAAATGCATCGTTAACATTCCTACTAAGTAATGAAGCGTAATGGAATTTTTAATTACGATACTACCTAGCTCCATCTTCTTTATTTCAACATCAAAAGTAGCTTATTCGGCTTATTGATAAAATCTTTTGCATCACCCGAAATATGCAACTTCATTTCGCTTATTTTTAGTTCGCATTCGTACTTTTTTTTCACAGAATAGCTCTTTTTAAGGTATATATAGTTTCCATTAAGTGACTTTATGAAAATGGTAACTGTTTTAATTCTCAATGCACAAAAAGATACAACTGAGCTGAAAATAAACCTACGAAATTCTTTAGTTGGAAAAGCAATGGACTGTAGTTATTTTTATCAATCATGACTAATAAAATGCAATGATAACAGAAAAAAGATCGAGATGCTTTTCTTTAAAACGTTTCTCATTTTAGATTCACCAGTTTGTTTAAAAAAATTAGTAGAAATTAAACATACAGATAATAAAAGCACAAAAATAGCCAAAGGTTGTCTGATTTTAAGCTCAAGGACTTTGAAATGAATCTTTAGTGCCTTTAAAGTAATCACGGATCTAAAACAAAGTCCTTTTATGAACCCCTTATATTCCAGTTTTTCCTGAATTAGCATTTTGGTAACTTTAACTACAGAAAATTACTTTCAGACTCCCTACTTTTATACCGAAAACTGCCCTTTTGATCTCCTCCCTTTATGCATGGTTTCTCAAGTATTGACCCAGATTACATCCCCAGTTGCTAGACCAGATCAAATTTGGCAACGTGTAGAAGCTGTTTGGTCTACTGCTCCCCAAAAACACATTCAAAGTCTCTTTAAATCAATTCCAAGGCGTGGGGCAGCGGTGATCTCCATCAATGGCGACTATTCTGGGTACTGATTTTGGCAGGAACAATACTTCACAGAAGTATATAAATTTAATCATGTCACACTTGATCAACATGTTATCTACAAATTAAATTTTGTTGTGATATCTCTTCTCTTTCATGATGTTGCAATTTGGGTGACCAGCAGTATACCAAAGATAGGAACTGCTCTATAATCTATCCTGTTAAAGTCGGCGCTGGTATGTCTGTTTGACCAATCATCTCCCTGAGAACTGTTGATATTTTAGACTTGAAACATTTACCAAAAGATTGGAAACTTTCAGGGGACCAATTTGCTAGGTCGCATCTTGGTACGAGCCGATTCTTTAATTAGCTGGGACATTAATTAAAACGCCACAATTGACGAAAAATTGGGCGAGGCCCTCTAAAACGGCGGTGTTAATCAATCAGTTGCAGCCGGCGTATGGTTGCGAATCTAGTTAAACATTACCTTTTGAACGCGTATCATCAAGAATTCGTCAAGAATAAACAGAATGTAAAAAAAGCATTTAGTTTGCTTGTTTGAAAAATATATGTATTTATGAAATTAAAGATTTTTTTATTATTTATTCTATTTTATTATTTTGTCTATATGATTTTATTTTTATTTACTATTTTATTTTTGGTTTTATTTATTTATTTTTTTTATTTTATTTATTTATTTATTTATTTATTTATTTTTGCATCTTCAGAGATCATCTTTTTTTTCATTTTGCGAGCTGCTCAATAAAATGAAAAGGTGGCCTGGAATTGATTTTTTTTAATTTTAATACGCCACATATTTAAATTATACGAATGTGAGAAGTGATAATTGACAGTCTCCGAAAAATGAGAAATTTTTCGCCACCTAAATTGAGCCATAGTTCGCCCCCGTTTTCCAGGAGATGAGGTTGCAGAGACACACAAGACAGACAGAGATCAACAAATTTTAAAAGTAGAGATTCTGCTGTACTCTTAAAGCATTGCAGATGTAGACACAGTGAGCTGCATCTCTTTGTTTAATGTGTGTGTTTGAACGTCTGCATATCACTACCTAAACTATTTGCCAATAATTTTAAAACACCCTGAGTAAAATTATTGTATTTTGTTGTTATGCAAAATTTTTATCTCTAGGTGCTATGGGATATGAAGGAAGCAGCCACGATATATTATGTCGGATATGGAATATCATTGGTTGCTCTGAGTCTTGCCTTGTTTGTCTTCTTCTATTTCAAGTAAATATATTTTTCATATTTTCATAGACATTTTTCGTACACTAAGTAGCAAATCATTGAGAGGTATAAAAATAAGCGTTTGCAGAAATACTAGTTTATTTTACCTATGTTGTTAACATGATTGTCTTCCGTGGATCAACGCTCATTATTCCAGCATTTTTACAAAATAATTGTTAAGTTTTTTCCCGGATGTTGTTGGTTTTTGCTACATGTGTAAAAAAAATGCGTGATACCATGCCAATATTTTGAAGAAATTAATACGGATATAAATAATCGTGGTTACTTAATTGCTAAGGCGTTGGGCAGGGATACTACGGAAATATGCCTGCCGGTCGGAGATTCTCCGCTTATTTTAACCCATTTATGCCCAGTAGCCTAAAAATGGGACGCTTGTTAGTAACTGCATGCAAAAACCAGTAATGGGTATATCATTTTACCAAAGCTGTTTGTCACAAGTTAAATATTTCTTGAAAAAACCAGTTAGAGCCACTATTTTGACCTCGGAGTTTATTTATTGACAGCTATTTTCAGACAAATCAGTCAAGCAACGATCCAACATGGGTAGCCACAGAAAGTAAGTGTCTTTTGCGAACTTATTTTCCATAAAATGAAACTATTATAAAATAATTTGCTAAAAATTGATCACAGATGCCTTCTGTAATGTTACTTTGCAAAAGTGAAATCAAGTAAGGTCGTAATTTGCACACATATCTGCCTAGTGTCCCATAAACAGGATGTTAAATAACTTAATAAATATGTCAACGGCAATCTATATTACGCCTAAAATGTATGTAAACCATTTCAAGTAAGAGTTTCAAGCAAATAAAAATTAAAAAAAAATGTTTAAAAAAACTTGGGCATAAATGGGTTAATGGTAATTAGTGTACGGAAAATCTGTCTTGCTCACTAAGTCCTCCTATTTCAAAACAGTACATTTGGGGGAACTGGATCACTGATGACTGGCTCTTAGTTTAGATTAAAAAACAGAACAGTCTTCATCCAACCGGTTTAATCACGGGTTTTTGAAATTACTGGGTGATCCTGCAATGCAGTAAAGTGAAGTGAGTATTATTAGACATGAATAGAAAACGTAGGTCAACGAAAGCAAAAATGGATACGTTTCAGAATCAACCAGTAATCACATTTGGCTAGTTTGCATAAAATCAGTCTGAAAAGAAAAGAAATGCCGAATTTAAACTACTAGCAAGTTTTAAGATCTGTCTGTAAGTCAGATAAGGGTCATTTTCAAAATTTGCTTACATTTGCTGTCCGGAGGTTAAAAAGACGATTTTGAAGCATAACTTATATTTTAAATTCAATGCGAATAATTATTTTCTGCAAGAAATACCCCCAAAAAATTCTATCACTCAACAAATTATTGAAATTTATTTATTTATTTTTATATAAGTCTTTAAAAATGAGAATCAAGGCAAAAACGCTTGTCCATTTCCAATTTTCGCAAGTTCAACTATTTTTTCCTATACTTAATGGTCAAAAAAAGTAAATACGACATATTATTCTTATATATTGACTATAAGTATATGGTATTCATGATAAATATTGACAATAGTAATTTTATTTCAAATAGAAATGTATGAATATATTTTGTCCGGAAGTTCTTGTCAAGTCCGTTACCCTAAGATTATTTTAACTAAAAAAGGTATTTATTGAAGTCAAAAGATGGTAACACGTATTCAGTTAACTTAACAAATTAGTGACGTAACTATTTTGTACCATTTTGTTTCCATGAGTCGAGAAGTATTGCTGTGGCGTTTCGCACAAAATTTTTTCCAGGTGCGTATTTTTATTCTTTGTCAAGTCCGTTACCAAAGATTTTAGTATTAATTTTTACTTTTTCTAAACTTTTACCCCTAAATATTGTTCATTATACAACTCTAAGAAAATGCATATCGTAGTTCAATTTTTGAATTCGACAACCTAGCCATAATTTGACATATTGGTTGAAATGTCAAGTCCGTTACTGGTCAAATCCGTTACCAAATGTCAAATTCGTTACCATAGAGTTTTTGATCAATATTTCAATAACCACAAACATCGTTTTAAGCTTCAGGGCGCAAATAATTTCAAATGAAGTTGGTTCTAGGCTCTATTATATAGTTTAAAAGTGAGATTTCATATTGATTTTGTATGGTAATGGACGACAATTTTCCTTCCAACTTACAGTTTTACAACAGCATTTGAATACTTAATTATTCATCAAAGTGTACTACCAGTTACTTTTTTACACACCTACAATATGTGACTAAACATCTGTTAGTATTTCTAAAAGAAAATAGCAAGTTAAAAAAATTACTTAAAAATTTTGAAATGTAAGCATATGGTGAAAATGACCCATAACACTTTCAGTTACTAATATATTTCAATCAATTAATAATCTTTTAATATTCTCTTATTCCAAACATTTGAAAATGTTCTATTAATTGTTTTTATTCTGCCTGAATAGGATGCACAGCAGCAGATAAAATATGTAACGTATCGAAATCAGAGTACACTCGTAAATTTTCCAGTATCAGAACGCTTATGAGATAGTATTAAAGATATTATTATAAGGAAACTGTTAAAGAACGATCATTAAATACTTCAAAACTGCAAAAGTTTTGTTCACTTCGTGATCGGCTGCACCACAGCACGAAAATTTCGAATTTATTTTGACGTATAAGCAAATATATTATTCTGTGGGGTAGGTAGAACATAAATATGTTTTTTTTTTTACAAAAACTTTCAAAACCCATATTCTTAATGTATCGTAAAACAGGGATCTTTTCGCAAAGTTATTTAAATTCACAAATTTGATTGCATTAAGTGTTAAGGATAAATTTCAGCGAAAAAAATGCAATTTTTTATCAGCCAGAAAAACTAACAAAAGCCCGGCATATTTGAAAGGAAAAGTACTTTACAAATATATGTCAGAGTTTATTGTTGAAAATTTTCACCAATTTGATTGAAACAAATTTAAATAACGTTTAATTTCTAAATAAAGCAATGTATTACATAAGAAATTTATTATATCAGTAATTCAACCGGTTTTTTAATGGTAATTTTCAAAAAAACAGGGCCAAAGTAATTTTTTAGTTTTCTCCGATTTTAAATAAAATGAAAAGTTGCTTTATTTTCGTGGTTTCATAAAGTATTGGAAACAACAACAACAGAAAAGCACCTTTAAAAAATATTATTCATGTTAAATTGCCATAATAAAATTAACATTCTCTTTTCCGGTTTTAATGCAACTCTACTACTGTGTTTTTAAATCCTACAATGAGTCTAGCTTATATATGCTTAGAAATTTTGATCAAAATTAACCGATGGAAAAAGTCGATCAAAGACGACAAAACTTATAGCAGGATTGAACCTATGATTTTTTTCTTTTTCTTAGCAGGAAAAAAACCTACAATAGGTCTATTTTTCGTCAGTAGCTGCAATATAAGCTTTAAAATGAGGGATAAATCATGGAATTGGATAAAAAAGTAAGGAAAATTTTGGTGTGATAACAGATAACACGCCAGAGAAATAATTTATGTGTTTTTTGTGTGTATTTGAAAAATAGTAATTCGTAGTCGTTTCGCGTATGGCCGTGTGGTCACACCCGCACAAAAGCTAAAAGCCAAAGTTGAAAATTCCAGGAATGATTTGCAAATACATGTGCAAAACTCACTCCGGTTCAAACGGATTGAGCAATGCAATACTGGTCCCACAGTCATCAAAAATTTTAGCAACTTATAAATTTATGTTTAAAAGCTCAATGGGGGGGGGGGTATTTGTATTGCATATCCTATGACTAATTTTTTTTCTTGAAAATTGTAATCTCTTAATATTTCTCATATTTATTTTCACTTGTATTTAGGGATTTAAGGTGCCTCAGGAACACTATTCATACGAACTTAATGGTGACCTATTTGCTCATCGATTTGACGTGGATACTCACTGCTACGCTGCAATCCAATCCAAATCCTGTAACAGCAAAGGTATAGTCGTTAGTTTATAAATAATCTTTCGATTTCTTTCCAACAAAATAATTTAAGGATTTGTATTTAACTTTGAATGTCATAAATAGTTTGTAATTCAGTTGCGGAGTCAAAGATATTAATTTATTGAAAAGGGTACAAAGAAGGGCTACTAGGTTAGTAAACGGATTTTCTAATTTAGACTATGATTCCAGACTTAGAATGCTTAATGTGTATAGTCTTGAGCGAAAGAGCGTCAGAGGGGACATGGTTCAGTTATTTTAATTTATTAAAATGAATGATGTTGCAGGGTTAGATTTTTGCACAGAAAGCAGGACAAGGGGCCATTGTTTTAAGCTGTTCAAATCGCAGGCTAATCTGAAAATTCGAAAAAATTACTATTTTAGCAGGGTAGTGGGAACTTGGAACAGTTTACCGGAAGAGGCGATAAGGAGCAATGGAGTAGATAGCTTTAAGAGGGCCATTGAGCTTCATTGGGGTCTTTAATTTGACTAGGACCAGCCCAGTTGGACCCAGAGCCTGGTGCTGGTCGTCACATTTGTATTTGTAAAATGCTTAAGGGAAAATAAAGTTGTCTGTTAAAAAGCGGTGCATTTAGAATTTCAAAAGCTATTTTAAAAGAAAGAAGAAATAAAATATTTTAAGCATCGAAAAATGGCGAAGTGCTGAAAATATGTCTGTGAGTAAACAGGAAATCATATTTCAACTCAACAACACCAAAAAAGGATTAATAATTAAAAACTGATGCCCAGAAGAAATCGAATGATGTGTGCCACTCTGCTGCAGCAACACTACTCAAACCGCAGCTTTATATACACAAGCTCTAAATCAGCTTCTTGCTGCAAGTAAGCACACTAAATAGCCAAACGTCCCCCTAACATTTTTAAAAATTGACTTTTTTTTCGATTGTCAAAAATATTTTTTGTCAAACTGCTCTGTAGCTTTTTACGTATAAATTATATGCTTAATCTCTCGCGTTTTAATAAATGTTCCATCACACATGCATTTAGAAGATATGAAAATCCCGTTTTTCATTATTCTGTTTTGTAAAAATCTATGAAAAGTTACAAATTTCGCAAATTATTATTTTAACGCTTATATTTACGATGATATAGTCATTGCTTTCAAAAGTATTAGTGAACCCAGACTGTAATATATTGTTTCTCAAACAAATCAATTAAAACATATTACACATATTTTTTAAATCAATGACGTAAAAGGAGAATATCATTTATTGGTCTCCGATGGTTTATATCTCCGTTAGTATGGGCAGAACGATACAATTTCAGTCATTAAAAACGAATCTCCAGGGTATATCAAGAGAATATTCTCGCACTTATAGCATCTTATCATGGATGAATCAGTAATAGTTCACTTATAGCCAATAACTGCGAACCACTACTTGCTAGGCAGACAAAGTTTTCCTTATGATGAAGAAATTATCCCAAATAAATGATTATCAAGTTCTTTTGACACAAACTGAACAGAACAACAAGACAGAATTTACCGTATCATAATCGAAGCTGACACAAAACTGCAAGAAAATACCAATCACAACACGTTACAGCCAGCCTCCAAAGACAGCAGTTTCATCCTCGTGTACTGTCGTCCTCGCGCCTAGCACTCGCGAACTATTCCACTTAAGAAAGGGGTGATGGGTTGTCAGTGGGAACTTTCCGAAGTTTTCAATTTAAAACTTGCATTTGCTATATCCTTTTTCACATATTCAACTAAACTATGTATTTAAAATTTGCCTCGTTCCAAGTTGTTTGATATGGTTAAAAATGCTTCTTATTATTTTTCTCCTTATTGTTATCTTACGTACCACCCCTATTTTAAAAAGATCAGAGAAAACCTGACGCATGCGTAAATACTCAGAAGGTTTTGCCGAAGAAAATCAGACAGTAATAGTGTTCCTCTGAGATGTTGACCTCTGACACTGACAACGGTTATCTCTTTTTCGGGTAATACAAAAGGATAAGTTTCGAGGGTGCGAGCTGGAATACTTTTGCAAAATGACTACGAAAGTAAGCCTACTCAGTCAACGACAATTACCCTTCCCAATTACCCTAAAAAATTAATCGCTGTAATATCGGAGATTAACTTACCATAGGAGCACTATACTTTGTTCACGATTCTCTTGATTGTGTACTATTTGTTTCGTACCAGTGCAAGCCTTAAGCTCTATTATGGCAGTTGAAAATTGATGACCTAAAACATGAAGGAAACTAAAATGTCTAGATACTGTAACAAACCTTTCAATATTAATTACTGAGAAAAGATAATCATTAATACTCTGAAAAACTGAAACAAGTAAAAAAAAAAGCATGTGCAGAAAGTATAATAAGCGTTATCAAATAATCTAGCATTTTCATTACTATTTTACTCTAAATTAACTTTAATATTATGTTTTAATAATATGGATACAACAGTCATTTCTTATGTAACCAAAAGTAGGTACCTCTAATCTATTTATTTTATAGAAGACCATTAATTTTAAGCTTTCCTAACAAATTTCTGTCTTTATTCTTCCTTTAAATCTCTAGGTTGCCTGCTTCCTGGTGATTCTGCTCACGTATTTAATGGCTACCAATTTTTTCTGGATGTTTGTTGAAGGCCTTTATCTGTATATGTTGGTGGTTGAAACGTTTTCCATTGATAAAATTCAGTTCAAAACATATGTTTCTATTGGTTGGGGTAAGTATCCTTCATTATAAGTTAATGTTTTCTTAGTAGAAAAACTTAATCTTTTTTTAGACTATTTTTGAAAATCTTTTTAAAATCTTTTTTTTTTTTTAAATAAGCTTCATCGTTAAAAATGCATATCACTGATTTTGATTGCGGTTCGGATTTGCACACAGCTTGTTATAAAAGGAATCTATTTCACAATAAGACACGTCCGTTGCGGGGCGAAAAAAAACATCATATAAATTCTGTTTCTACCAATCCTCAAAACTTAATTGCATAAAAGGAATCTATTTCACAATAAGGCACGTCCGTTGCGGGGCAAAAAAAAAACATCATATAAATTCTGTTTCTACCAATCCTCAAAACTTAATTGCATAAAAGGAATCTATTTCACAATAAGGCACGTCCGTTGCGGGGCAAAAAAAAAAAAAAAAATCATATAAATTCTGTTTCTACCAATCCTCAAAATTTAATTGCATAAAAGCAATCTATTTCACAATAAGGCACGTCCGTTGCGGGGCAAAAAAAAAAAAAACTCAAACTTCGTTTCAGCGGAAATGGTTTCCTGAAAATTCCGAAGCATGTGTATGCAATTAGTATGAATGCAGCTTGCCAAATTTGTGTGTGTGCTTGATATACGTTGTTTTCTGTTGTTGCTTCGTTGCACAAGGCATTTACTCGATTCAGAAAAAAAGTGTTTACCAGCAGTGAAATATTTCGTATCAATAAAGGGTTCTTTGTATCTTTCTTTATTATATTTTTTATTATTTTGTATTAAAGCGTTTTTCGTTAGCATCAAATGCCTTTTTCTATACAAGTAGTATAGTTTCTCTGGTAGTAATTAGCTATGATTCGTTGGTTTAGAATCTTTACATAAAGCATGTTTGGATTCAGTAATTTTTCAATGTTTGGGTGAGAAACTGAGCTGTAGAACCGACTATTGATATATCCTATGTAACGAGAATCGGCGTGTCAGTGTCAAAAATAGTCTCATTTTCATTTTTCTCCCCTTCTGGTTGTTATGGTTACGGTACAGTGACTTTTTCTTCCATTCTGCTTCTGCCACGCATACAATCTATACTATTAAAATCTGTGAACGTCTATCCGTTCGTCTATCTGAAGCTTGAACTCCTCAAAAACCGCTGGAAGTAGAGAATAGATCGAGGTACCATTCGATTCAACATTGAGAGATGTCAGAAACTTTAACTCTAGATATTAACATTTCAGAAATAACTGGGCTTTATATGATGTTTTTAACTCAGTGCAGAGGAACTTCAGAAATCCGAACCCCTTAGATTCAGAATTCCGGATAATTCGAGCAGCTTGTAAAATGAAGGCTTAAAGTTAAGTTAGATTTGAAAAAAGGAAAAATCAGTAAGTGTGGTTCAAAAGATAAGTTAGATATTTAATGAGAGTTACATTTATCAAATGTTTGAATGCAATGCATGATACAGTTCTGTAACTTATGATGTAGAACTGAATTCGGTAATTTCTCAGTGAGATAAATAAAAAAAAAGTATGGAGTCTTCTTGCAGCATTCTTGTAGTGAGGCCATGAAATAAGATTTCTGCACAAAAAATATGAAGAGGCGCAAAGTTATCCATACTGAATCAAATATACCCTGAATTAATGTATACGAGTTGCAGTTGCAGTCGAGTTCTGCTCAATTTTGCGAAGTCCAAATTTACGACCACAAGTGTATAATACTCAAGCAATAAGCTTGAGTATGATACACATCTAGTACATAATATGCCTACAGTGGCGTGACGAAATTGGGAGGGTTTCCCAATTTCGCCACGCCAACCAGTACACCAACGTTTAGTATGCCAACATCGGCATTTCAGCATTCGATCGATACTCTTTTAATAATCTTAAAAAATGCAAATGTATTCGGCACGATTTTTCGAACAAAAAATAATTTGTTCAAATTGAGCTGTTCATTCGAAAGTTATTAAGGGGGGGGGGACAGCCAGACCGACAGACATCCATTTTCCCATCTCAAAACCCTACTTTCTAATTTTTAATTTTTTGATATTTATTTAACTTTTTTTATTTCTTTTTGACTTTTGTTTTTGAACTTGTCGATATATTTAAGATGCATAAAACTATTTTTTGTAGTTTTATTCCGTCTTTCGTTTACTTTATCGGGAAAGAAGGCTAAAAAATAAAAACTTGCTCTTTACCTGCCCACGGTAGTACGTGTGCCTCTACACCGCTACGTAACTTATGCACACATGAATGCATTTGTAAGGATAGAATTGACTCTCCTAATTCAGCTTCATATTTAAAAAACCTTTCATAATGAAAGCTGCATTAAGGAGGACTGCTTCTTTAAGGAGTAAAACATTTTCACTCCTTAAAGAAAATTCTACTGCGTATTCCATTTAAAATAAGACTTTAAAGAAGTCAATGGTTTATGCATATCTTAAATAAAATTTTAACTCGGGGTTTTAAAGGAATAATTTTAGCGAACACTGTACAAAAATTCATTTTGTGAAAGGTTTGCTATTAAATGGAAATGAGATAAATTTGACTTTTAAAATAGGGAAATGAAATGGGACAATGTACCTGAATCTCTATAACAAAACATACGTTTGACTTAAATCTTAGGTGAAAAAGAAAGAGGATAGAAGGATGAAAAAATAAAAAAAGGTAAAAAAAAAAAAAAACTTCCCAACATTTTTCTGAAAAGCATTTGATTTTGATTCATATTTGTCAGAATACGACTGTATTTTTAAGTTTGTGACAGTGAACTCTCACTTAAGCGCCGGCCCAAGGGACCAACAGAAAGAGGCGATTAAGTGAGAAAAACGCATAAGTGAAAAAGCCCATTCAGAAGTCTAAAACAAGGCATATAATTTAGTGACATTATGAATAAGAATGTTTTGGTACAAAATAGGTTGATATCAATAACTGTTAGACAATTATTGCAACTAAACGTAACTAACATGAAATAAAGGGGAAAAAATAGCATTTCTAAATATGAATCTATTTTTGCTTAAAATATTCTATAAT
>JAXGGA010007651.1:0-61333 GCA_038373865.1 Uloborus plumipes
ATGAAGTTTTAGGAATAAAATCAATGTGTATGAAGTTTCACCAGTCTTCAAACTGTTTAGCGTGAGTTACGGTTTGATTTGTGTTGAAAACGCGCGAAATCTTATTTTTTGGACTTGTTTCTAGAAAGATAACTCAAAAACTTGTGAATTGCGGTAAAATGCTGTTACAGTATTATAATCTGTGTTTAATAAGGATTACATCGATGTATTTACATGCGCGATTGTGATAGTTTTTGACAGAGCAATGAGCTGAAGAATAAAAAATGGCGTGTTTTCCTTTATTGGACCGACAAAATTTTCCTATATTGGACCGGTGGTCCAATTTAAGAATATGATTTTAAATAAGACTTTTTATTAATCGTAACATAAAATAAGTGACTCGTTTTATTTAATAGCGTAGTTAACATTATTTTAAACATACTTTAACACCTATTCACGATATTCATTTAAACTTTTTAATCAAACGCATTTTTATTAAGCAGAAGCTGTGCAACTTAAAATGTATGTTTTTTTTCTCTTCATCCATTAAGCTGCAGTTTCAGGTTGTTAAACATAGTAATTAACTTAAATAACATTTACGCTGGTTACCGAGAGAAAATTATGAAATTCTTCGATATTTTGGAAACAATTTATATGCTACTAAAATGTTCAATGTAGATGAAGCCGTCTTTTCACTGTCCAAAAGCTCCAGAATATATTGTCGTATAGATGTTAACATCAGGTTGCATCAGTAATGAGTGGTGAACGTGGTAGAAACACACTGGTTATTTGCTGCATGAGTACTATATAATTGCAAGCTCCCCATGCTTATTTTCAAAGGATTACGTTCTATGTATGAACTTATCGTAAAAACTTCCCTGGTGAGCATTATGCTTGTTCAAAAAAAAATGTTGGGTCACAAACGATAATTCACACAATTGATACAACCTTTCATCAAAACTGTCAAGCCAAGCAATGTAAAAAGAATGTCCTTCATTTTATGGAATGAATAGGCACAGCACATACATAAAGAACATTGATGCAATAAACTTGGCTAACGAGAACGATGTAATAATGTTTTCTGTTTAAGCACATCATGCACGTAGATGTAGTCTTTATTCAGTTTGTCTACATATTTTAATCGAGCATATGATGCATGATGCGAGAAAATCTAATGATATCCATCATATAATATCACATAAGAGAACTATTTGGTAACTCTTATGGGCAAACCGCAATTAGGGTCATGGCAAATGCTCAAGTTGATTCTAAAAAACAGCAGTTTGGCCGGTTAATTGGCATGTGTTTAATGACATTGACTTGGCTGCAGCAGAATTAGAGGCAAGTAGTCCAGATAAAACTACTCAAAGTGAACATGTTACATGTTCTGTACACCATGTACAAGAACTAGCTACGACTTAAATTAGTACAAATTCTACAAAATCGGCGGATAGTTCTCATCAAAACATGATTTTCAACTCTAACTATGATTTTGTAAAGCCGGCTCACATATCACCTTTGCCTAAAAAAGAAAGAACAAAAAGGAAGGCTGTCTCAGCAATCATTCTAACGCCGTATAAAAGAGGCATAGAGTAGAAAAAGTCACACAAGAAGGAGCAAGAAACTGCACAAAACAATTGTTATTGCAATACTTGTCATAGAGATGAAGTACAAAACATGATTAAGTGTATGGAATGCCATCGGCAAGTTTATTTATACTGCCAAAGTGAGGCCGAAGCAAAAGAAATTCTATTGAAAATCCTGGAAAAAAGCTGTACAGTTCAAAGGTAAATTATTCTATGATTTCCTGGTACGGTCCAATTTAGGAAGCGCATGGTTCAATTTAGGCGCATATATTCCTAAATTGGACTTTTGTCACTTTTTATAAGATAATTTTTTAAAAAATAATTTTGATATTTATAGAAAATATAAGCTCATAGGGTGGTTCCTGATTAAATTTAGCTTACGATGCCCTATTTTGCATTTCTGTTTTGCTTCATATTGAGCGACACAGGCCTCCTGTTCTTAGGGGGTCCAATATAGGCGGTCTTCCCCTACTTTATGCGATGTTTTTTTTTTCTTTGTCTCGTGGGAAACTACCTATTTTAGTCACATATAAAATTTATGCTTGGCTTGTATTCTTCATCTTTTTCAAATTCAGGAAATTAATAAGAAAATACATTTAAAAAACGGAGTTTGAGAAGTAAAAATATAATTTAAAGAAAACCCCGCTAAATCTTAGTCTATAACGATTACAAACTCGATATTTTTATATAAATTGTTAAAAAAACAAAAACAGAAACAAAAAAAAGGTAAGAATCAAACATATTTACGACACGAACACTTTAAGGATAATATTGGCAAATTTCCCAAGTACGAAGCTCACTTTTATTCCTAGGATAAAACATTTTATATATTGCATTTAGCTGACTTGTAGGCGTATCAAATATGTACTAGGATAGTCCCCCCAAAATTTATTTTACACTAAAAGATAAGTTTTCGAAACTTTTGCAAAAGATTGACCAACGTTTCTGTTTTTAAAAGAAATATTTTTAGAAAGTATTCTTTCAAAAATGCGATGAGAAGAACTTTTTAAAAACTAGTCCGTATATTTCGCTCAAGAATTTGTAAAGAAAGAAGATATTGGAACCTAAAAGCAACAAAGTCTAGCACATTATCACGTTAACGCTCTGAAAAGAAAAATAACTTACATCGTGAAATATTGGACTCCTACGAAAATAAAAATCTTGTCTTGACAAATAATAACTTTACTGCGTTGACACTTTGTAATAAGAAAAGTAACTAAGAAGGCTTGAGAACAGCAAAAGAGGCGGGGATTTTCGCTCAAGCTGCTCGTAATGGAAAACGTTTTTTTTCTCCATCATTTTTAGAAATGTTATGTGCGCTAGAATGTCACCAAGAACGTAATATTGGATTCTATTTTTATAAACGCTCTTATTTGTATAACTAAGCAAAATAAAAAAACGGGAAGAAAGCATTGTGTTTTAATAAGAAGTTTGTGGTGTAATATTATAATAACTAATCTAGTAAAAGCTACTAAAATAAGTATTTATTTTTAGTACGCTCTCTTATAATTGTTTTCCAGTTATAACTTTACATGTGTGCATGTATACACTAGGACTTTTTAACATTTTTCATGGGTTCTTTTCATTTTTACTCAGTTTAGTTTTTTGTGCGTACATATGCTCATTAACTTTTTAAAGAAATATTTAGAGACAGAATGTATTTATTGTATACAATTACGCAGCTTTACATAAAAAGCCTTTCAGAATATTTTGAACGTGTATTAAATTTTTGGAATGTCCAGTTTCAAAGTATTATTGACGATTTAGATTAATTGAATTTAATTATTTGAATATTTATTTAATAGTAAAATTCTTTTTTACCGTGCAGTGTTATGAATATATATAATTTTTTGGCATATTTTTTATTAATTCGACATCATAAAATGAATTGATTAAGGTGTAACACTGAATGCATTCGTCTGTAAACTCTAATCCACATATCAAGGAAAAATGTTAATAACTTAAAGTTCCGTCTAGAACTAAACGGCCCTGCCCTTCATTTTCAGCATATTAATTTGCACATCAATTTTCAGCATAATATAAATAACTTACGCTTTACTTGAGAATGCATATTATGTTAAACATAGCTTTTAAATATTTAAAACTGATTTAAGTATCAACATACAGTCGAATCTCGATAACTCGCACACGCTTAAAACGAATTACTGCAAAAACGAAATACATTTGTGATCCCCATCCTCTTGTACTTCCACTTTAGGGCATTTGTTGTTATATATATTACTGTTTAGTCAAGTTAATTTTACAGGTTTCTTTGGGTTCCTTTTAACAAGTATTAATTTCCTAATTAATTACGAAAACAAAAATGCTGATACATAACATGTAGTATTCGTTTCTCCAATTTTTAAGGCTTTTTTTTTTTTTTTCAGAAAATCTTAACCATTAATGGATTTTTTCATATAAACTAACTTAAAATAAAGCTGTTTTGTTAACAGTTCAAGTGTATAGTTTAACGAAAGCTAATTAAAGAACGAAATAGCGAAAAATATTTTTTCCAACAGAGAAGTTCGGCACTTATTTTGTATAAAAAAATAAATATACAAAAATAAGTGACAGAAGAAATACAAAGGCAGCCTATTAACATTTCTATTAAAATACTTTTAAGTCGCTTTCAAAAAAAAAAAAAAAAAAGAAAGAAAGAAAAAGCTTTAAAATATATATTTTTATCAAAATATCACCTTAGATTTATTTTTCTTTCTTTCTTTCTCTTTCGTTGCCAAAAGTTAATTAAATGAATTTGGCAACTTATAAGGAATCCAGTCAAATATTTTAGAAACATTTAAAAGATACCGGGAACCTGATGAGCAGAATATCAATTATTCTTGGATAGATGCCGAACCGTAAGGGAGACGTTGTATATTGGTAACAATTAACATAACAGTGTGATTCATAATTGACGCTTATAATTTGCGAACAATCTACTGTGACTCTTAGCTTTTCCAAGAAAACAAAAAAAACAGTTTATAAGATCATATATACCGTTCTAATTTTTAATAGTAATTTATATATTTATGTTTCTTTTAATAAGTTGTCAAATGTATTTGGCTGTGAAATTTTAAAAGTTAAACATTGCTATTAGGGATTGCAATACCGGAGCAAAAACACAATACCGCTATTCGGTATTTTTAAAACGCCATTATCGGAATACCGGTATTAATACCGGTATTTGAAATTTTTCAAAAAAAGAAAGAAAACATACTTATTTTGTTGTAGTGTTCAATCATTTACACAAAATAAAAATTATCTAATGTAAATATAATATGGAAGAACAAATATTTTGGACAAATAATAATAAATGCAAAACAGTGAGCAATATATGACATTAAAAAGAAAAAAACAGATAAAATTAATCATTTTTTCAACACAAAAAATAACAAAACGTATAGTAGAGTACAAAAAATTCTGCCTGGTGTCAATATAAATTGAAAAAAAAAAAAAAAGAACTTTTTCTACTGCTGATTTTTAAAATAAGATCTTAAAAAAACCCCCTGCTCCTCCTAGTCTAAGATCCCACCGCAGTTTATCTACACTCATAGCGTACACTCAGCACGTATATATCAAATTAAAGCACATTTTTTTCTGAACGTGATGCACTAAGTCTTCGTATGTGAAAGTGCCCGAAACCTATAGGCAGCCTGGCCTAAACAGGATATATGAATGTAGTATTTATGCACTCATTGCGTACACTCATCACGTATATATCAAATTAAAGCTGATTTTTTCCTGAACGTGGACCACTAAGGCTGCCTATGTAAAAGTGGCCGCAACCTCTAGGCAGCCTGGCCTAAACAGATCACATGAATGTAGTATTTCTACACTCATCGAGTACACTCATCACGTATATATCAAATTAAAGCTGATTTTTTTCTGAAAGTGATGCACTAAGGCTGCCTATGTAAAAGTGGCCGCAACCTGTAGGCAGCCTGGCATAACAGGTCACATGAATGTAGTATTTCTACACTCATCGCGTACTCTCATCACTCATACATCAAATAAAAGCTGATTGTTTCCTGAACGTGATGCACTAAGGCTGCCTATGTAAAAGTGTCCGCAACCTCTACGCAGCCTAGCCTAAACAGGTCACATAAATGTAGTATTTCTACACTCATCGCGTACACTCATCACGTATATGTCAAATTAAAGCTGATTTTTTTCTGAAAGTGATGCACTAAGGCTGCCTATGTAAAAGTGGCCGCAATCTGTAGGCAGCCTGCATAGCAGGCCACATAAATGTCAAATTCTTCATTCATGTAACTTGTTTAGACCCGGCTGCCTACAGGTTGCGGCCACTTTTATATAGGCAGCCTTAGTGCATCACTTTTAGAAAAAAATCAGCTTTAATTTGACATATACGTGATGAGTGTACGCGATGAGTGTAGAAATACTACATTCATGTGACTTATTTAGGCCAGGCTGGCAAGAGGTTGCGGTAACTTTTACATAGGCAGCCTTAGTGCATCACTTTCAGAAAAAAATCAGCTTTCACTTAATATTTACGTGATTAGTGTACGCGATGAGTGTAGAAATACTACATTCATGTGACCTGTTAAGAAAAGGCTGACTAGAGGTTGCGGCCTCTTTTCCATAGGCAGCCTTAGTGCATCACGTTCAGGAAACAATCAGCTTTAATTTGATATATACGTGCTGAGTGTACGCAATGAGTGTAGAAAGACTACATTCATGTGACCTGTTTAGGCCAGGCTCCCTAGAGGTTGCGGCTACTTTTACTTAGGCAGCCATAATGCATTACGTTCAGTAAAAAATCAGCTTTAATTTGATGTATACGTGATGAGTGTACGCAATGAATGTAGAAATATCACATTCATGTGACCTGTTTAGACCAGGCTGTCTATAGGTTGCGGTCACTTTTCCAGTGGAAGATTAGTGCATCACTTTCAGAAAAAAATCTGCTTTAATTTGATATACATGTGATGAGAGTAAAAATTTGACATTTATGTGACCTATTATGCAGGCTGCCTACAAGTTGCGGCCACTTTTATGTAGGCAGCCTTAGTGCATCACTTTCAGAAAAAAATCAGCTTTAATTTGATATATACGTGACGAGTGTACGCGATGAGTGTAGAAATACTACATTCATGTGACCTGTTTAGGCCAGGCTGCCTAGAGGTTGCGGCGACTTTTACATAGGCAGCCTTAGTGCATCACATTCAGGACAAAATCAGCTTTAATTTGATATATACGTGATGAGTGTACGCAACGAGTATAAAAATACTATATTCATATGTCCCGTTTAGGCCAGGCTGCCTATAGGTTTCGGGCACTTTTACATCCGAAGACTTAGTGCATCACGTTCAGAAAAAAATGAGCTTTAATTTGATATATACGTGACGAGTGTACGCTATGAGTGTAGAAATACTACATTCATGCGACCTGTTTAGGAAAGGCTGCCTAGAAGTTGCGGCCTCTTTTCAATAGGCAGCCTCAGTGTATCACGTTCAGGAAACAATCAGCTTTAATTTGATATATACATGATGAGTGTACGCAATGAGTGTAGAAAGACTACATTCATGTGACCTGTTTAGGCCAGGCTGCCTAGAGGTTGCGGCGACTTTTACATAGGCAGCCTTAATGCATTACGTTCAGTAAAAAATCAGCTTTAATTTGATCTATACGTGATGAGTGTACGCGATGAATGTAGAAATATTACATTCATGTGACCTGTTTAGACCAGGCTGTCTATAGGTTGCGGCCACTTTTCCAGTGGAAGATTAGTGCATCACTTTCAGAAAAAAATCTGCTTTAATTTGATATTCATGTGATGAGTGTAAAAATTTGACATTTATGTGACCTATTATGCAGGCTGCGTACAGGTTGCGGCCACTTTTATATAGGCAGCCTTAGTGTATCACTTTCAGAAAAAAATCAGCTTTAATTTGATATATACGTGATAAGTGTACGCGATGAGTGTAGAAATACTACATTCATGAGACCTGTTTAGACCAGGCTGCCTAGAGGTTGCGGCCACTTTTACATAGGCAGCCTTAGTGCATCACGTTCAGGAAAAAATCAGCTTTAATTTGATATATACGTGATGAGTGTACGCAATGAGTGTAGAAATACTACATTCATATGTCCCGTTTAGGCCAGGCTGCCTATAGGTTTCGGGCACTTTTACATCGAAGACTTAGTGCATCACGTTCAGAAAAAAATGTGCTTTAATTTGATATATACGTGATGAATGTACGCTATGAGTGTAGATAAACTGCGGTGGGATCTTAGACTATCCAATTTGCTTACGACTGCTTCGACACATTTCGTAGCGGGCATACTTCCTGAGTTTATATACCAGTCCTATATTCCAAATTTTCCTTTCTGAGTGAATATTTATATTTAAGTACCGTTTATTTCGTACACTTGTCCTTTCATCAATTGTGAGACTAAATTTTGAGCCATGTAATTTTAAGTCAGTTAGTTCTTTCTTCAAAGAAGAACGAACACCGTTACTGTACCCTATGACTATTCTTCTAATAGCATTAGCTGATTTTGGAATATTTTTGAAACCTCTTGCAGTTAATGTCTTTTTCAATTCATTTGAAGAACAAGGCCATCCAGTGCTGTCATTTTAAATATTACTTCATCCAAACTATCCGTTTTTCTTTTAAAGAAATCTGTAATTTGTGATGATGATGATTGTGGGGAAGCAATGTCTTTTCTAGGCATTCTAGGCGAGTCAGAACTTGTCTCGGACTCTTTTCGTTTCAGCAAGTTAATATTATGTTGCGTTTTCAGATGCGTATGTAGCCCACTTGTGCTGCCTCCAAAAATTTTGATGATCCTTGAACATGTTTTGCATTTTGCTAGCATATTTTTTTCATCATATAAATAGTAAAACCGAAGAACTGTCAGATGATTTTTTATGCTCTTTGAAATCATCATTATCCATTATGAACAAGTACAACTCGAAAACTATGCGTCAAAAATATTTTGAGCAAAGTAGAGTGAGACAATCAGAGAATAAAACTCAGCAATTAAAAAAAAAATATTCAAAAGTTTAAAACACTAACTCACAATATCATAACTACCATAAAGCAAAGACACTACAGCGATTCGATAACCATGAATATATGCTGAAAAAATTGCAACGATTTCATTTTGATTTCGATTCTCATGATGGTTGCCACTCTAAAAGAACAATCAACTTAGCAATAAATTTAAAATAAGCTGACGGAAGCAATAACTAAAAGTGCTAAGACAAGAGGAAAATTTCGTCAAGTATAGAGATACTAAATAGCGAGACAGTACACCAGCTTATATTGGCGATAACAAAAAAGCTTTTCCTTGAGAATGATTCTCTATGAATCAGTAGTTTTTGTTTTTTAGTGATAGTTGGCATCAAACAATTTATTTTTGTAGCGTCCCTTTGATGAAAAAAATACTCATGTAAATAACAGAAAAAAAAAATAAATGAAATGAAAAGCTTATCGGTTAAAAAGTATTCTTTTTTTTTCGCTAATACCGAAAATACCGGTATTTTGCCTCAGTAAATACCGGTATTTCGAGATTGGAAAATAGCTCGAAATACCGGTATTCGGTATACCGGTATACCGGTTTTGCAATCACTAATTGCTATATTTGTCGCAGTGAGAAATTGATTGTTTTAAATGTTAATATTTCATACAATTTTTATTTATTTATTTATTTATTTATTTTTTTGTTTTAAACTATAGTACATCTATTTTCTTGTATGCTATCAAGTTTTCTGAAAGTTTGGTACGGTTTGGCTGAAAACTGCGTGTAATGAACCAAACACATGCTACTAAAATTCTTTACTTCAGGTCTATATATTATTGAAAATCACAATGCTTCCAATGAAAGATAAACTGTTATTGCATATAGCGGGTATTTTCTGATTTTTTTTAGCTATTAAATGAAATATGAAAAAAGAAATCATTTTATTTCTCAATTCGCCACTGGTGCTCGAAATGAATGGTTGGTTTAATTATTACTGAAAATTATCAGCTGCTTCATGCATGTTACATGAAAAAAAGTTTGAGAACATTTAGTCGCTTATTTTTTGAGAAATTCTTTAAAATATGATTTTCTGAAAATCTAAAAACATTTGGTTATTTCTATATATATCTATATATATGTATACACACACAACTCGTAGTAGACTAAGACATATTTTTCCTGAGAGTTATATTTATCTTTCTTAAGACTTTCTTAAATTAGCTAATGTCAGCGATTCATCTAGACTTCTTCAAACATGAGAACGTGACATAGAACTTTATGTTTACTATCTTACCCGAATCTGGAAGTCATTTCGAACGCGTGACCGTGCATAATGATTTTCCCATGTCTTTCTTTGTATTCTGTTGATTAGAAACTCTGGCAAAAAGTCGTTTCCAGAAGTTTGTTTTACTTTACGATGCTTATCGACCGGTTTCCGGATTGAAAATCAAATCACAAATGAAACCTTTTATAAAGAACAAGCAACATTCTATAAAAGAAAATACACATATAGTACACACATACAGTGGCAAAAGTGCATTTTTCCCTTTTTTTAGTGGGGCTTATGTATATATATACTTTTGATTAAAAATTTCACTTCATTTTCTGCGGTTAATTTAATGTAATTTAATTTATCTCTGTTTTTGACAAAATTTTGCATTATTTACAAAAACGTCTAATATATCACAATACAGTCAAAATACATTCATTCTAATTGCTGCATTCTTAATGTTATAGATATACGGAAAAAGACTACACTTTTAGCATACATTTTGACTCACTGTGTTTGATCAGAGCGAAATACTTTAAAATGATGTTCAAGCAAAATATTTGTATGTACGCCTATTAGTCCAAACAAATAATCAGTTAACTATTAATAAAGTTGTAGTGTACGTCTTTCTAGTTCTGTATCTTTTTCATTGTTGAACAATATAAAATTACAGCACATAAAAAATATTTTGATGCATCAATTTTGGTCAGATACAGCTCTCCAAATGAAAAATAATGTTGAAAATCAGGCACACAAAAGTTGCTACTGAAATAATATGTATGTCTGTTGATGAATGTCTGTTGATTTCACAGAGTATTTGTTGTTGTTGTTTTTTTTTTTTTTTTCAAGTCAGTATTGCTGAGATAGCTGCCAAACTGTAATTGGCAATAAGTTTTCACATTAAAAGAATTTATTTAGGTTTGAATTACTATTATTATTGTTATTTTAATTTTCTTATAGTTAAAAAAATGTTTTTGAAAGTTTCAAAAAAGGCATTTTCTACTCCTGAAATTGATATAGCGTATTGAATGTTATTTTTCCAGTCTTAAAGTTATAAGTTAAACTATGACACAATTTGAATTTACGGTACATCGATGAGTAAACGGGCTACAAAATGCAGTATTTATAAGAACTAAAATGTTGTATTCAATTATTTCTCTCTGAGCATATAACCTGATGACAGTGTTATAATTATTAGCTTTAGGCATTCAAGAACAGTATTTTATGGATTTGTACTCCCTACATTGTGCTAAAGTTTAGACACTAGATTTTAAACACACTTGCTTTTTCATTTATTTTAGCAGCTGTTTAGTCTTCCTGGACTAATGAAACGTTATGTTTGTCTTTTCTGTACCAAGCAATACGGTTGACTTAGTCAGTCTTCCTCAAATGCAAGCACATAAGCTTAAGCACTCTGATTGGTTGGTTTCCAAATTAGCCCATTCTCAGAGTACTAGGAAACTCGTGGCCGTGCATACTGATTATTTTATTGTAGTCCTTCTAGGGTTTAGCTTATTGTAATATCCAACACTGGTGAACGTTCATTCCAGATTTTCTGAGCAAAGGGTGATTTATAATGTTCTTGAATTTATCTAAACTTTATTTTCAAGAAATACATTATAAGCAAATTCATATATTTCAGGAATAATACTATTGAAATATGTTTACGTAGCTAAAATGCAATTCAAATGCACAGATTATACTAATGCTTAAAGTTTGCGAAACAATTTATTCAAATGATTAAATGGTTATGTTTTTCGAGTCATCTCGCAATTTATTGTATAATGTAAAAGGTGCGGCTATAGTGCAAAAGTATAGAAAAATTAAGCACAAAACCTATTGTTCTTGGAAAGTTTGCTGTGTATAAAAGTGATACTACTTTTGATACTATATATAATTAGTAAAAATAACTCATCAATTACATAATTTATCAGGGTAGGTACGGTGGTGACTGGTGGGGTTTGAATAAATAAATAAATAAATACTATATATAAGCAATAAAGTATCATGCTTGTAGCTTTGAATTGATTAGTGGTTGCTATTTTTATCTAAATCCCTTAAAATATTACTCCATATGATATCACATGAATTTAATACAAATTAACCATCTTTACTTGAAATTAAAATGGGAAAGCAAAACATAATATGTCTTTAATTGATGTAGCTTGTAAAAGTAACATATTTTATAAGTTCAACATATTTTGGTGCTGAATGATGTTGTTACTTAAACATGTGCAAAAAAAAAAAAAAAAAAAGGAAAGAGAGAAAAGAAAAGAAAAAAATATATACTGAAATATTTTTCTTAACAAATGTGTACGACAGATTTCTTTTTCTTTTCTACAGTCGCTTATTTTTTCGCCTATAATCAAGAGAAAGCGTAACTTAGTTTATGAGCGACGCAAACTTGAGCTATCAAAATTGCGTTAGCATATTTCTTTAATATAATCCAAAAACTAAGTTCTCCATCGTTATTAAGAGAATCCTTTCCTTGTAAAATCTTAAGAACTCAGAGATTACCATTTACTTTATTTTGAAGTCGGTATAATCGAATTGTAAAAATTTTAGGACAGACTAAAATATACTTTAAAATGTTATTATTTTTACATTAAAATATAAAGTTTATCCAGAAACTGAGAAACATTAAATTCAAAAATTACATTAAAAATAATAAAGCCAATTTAACTTAAAAAAGCACACATAGTAGGTATATAAACCTTTTAATCTGAAAGCTTTAACTTAAATAAGCATATATTTGAATTGTGCGGAAAAGTTGCCGAGCCACTTAAATAAAATTACATGCTTAAAAAAATATTATGCGTTTTTTTTTTTTTTTTTTTTGAACCCTAACGCGTATTCAAAACAAGCACACATGATAAGTTAAGGTTACTTATGGTATAAAACCTTCAAACAAAGTTTAAAATTAACCACTTAATCAACACGTATTTTTGGCACCAATTTTACGGGTGAATATACAAAATATAATATAAAAGACGTCGCTGCGATCACTGTTTAGTTTAACGTATAAAAGAAGATTTTTCATAATCATTTTCAAGTTTTAAACCATTCTTAAAAACTTGATAAACAAAACTAATCAAGTTTTTAAATTAAGCTGATAACAATAGTGCAGAACATGTCTAAGCACTTTTTGTTATCAGCTTAATATTTCCTATAATTTCTACTATACAGTAATGTGTTCAGCAGCTCCATATGTTATTCTTTAAAGTATAGCTCACATAAATTTTAAGGATTACCAGTTTCTTAAGAAAAAAAAAAGACAGGAATATTTCAATGTAACATACATCGTGGTTGCAATTAAAGTCCCAATATCAACACGCTCTAATTTAGACATCGCCGATCAGAAGAACGAGATACATGTATATCACCAGAACACCTATGAGACCGTGGGGTTTTGTTAGGCAAAAGAAAAAGTTCAAAACATGTGCCGATATATGCTACTGTCTTCGCAATTTAAAGCTAAGAAGTCATATAAAGGGATTCGTTGAACACAGAAATATTTTTTGCGAAACAGAAAAGATATTTTAAAAGTTTTTGGTGTTTAAAGCTAAAACCGTGATAGTGGAAAGATGAAAGGAGGATATTAATGAAGGTAATATCATATGGGATCTGTAACATATTAGTTGTTTGATAAGTTATTTACCTTCTTTCGCTACAAACTGATTATTGAAAACTCAAAACAACATGTTCCATAGCAGATTAAATATTGTCTGAGCTGATTGTATGTATGTAGTGATCATGTCAGATCTTAGTATTAAGCATACCTCTACTACAACAATTCAAATCTTGACTGCTTCATCCATCAGCCCATCTCGGGCTTTTTTTTTCTTTAGCCATACAAAGTCCCATGATCTCACAACGGTTTGGTGAAATATCAAGTTATTCTGAGAAGTAGTTTCTAAATGAAAGTGTTTTGTAAGAAATATTTCAATAATAAACTCCCTGCATGTTGAAATGTCAACTCTGTACCTCAGAACCAGAACGACGTAAGTCCAAAAATGGCGATTTTCACTTTTTTTGCCGCATTGTATGCAGAATTTTATTCCACATCGAACCATGCGAAAGTTATTCTAAAAAAAGAAATTCCTTCATAATTATTTAGCAGCGTTAAAAGAGCGCGAGTCCAATCATTTGCATGCATCTGACAATCGTTTTCTCCCTCTACTGAAAAGTGACGAAAATTGACTTATGTTAGTCTGGTTCTGAGGTACAGAACTTTGTTTACTTCAAAAAAATTCATTACACCTTATACATCATATTTGCGTTGCTTTTAAAATATGAAATAAAATAATATTTTTCTCTTATTAAATATTATTGACCTTTTTAAATTTAAAGTCGAAAAAAAAAATAAAAATAAACATCTGGCCAACTTAATATCGTCTCTGTGAATATTTCCACCAAACCACCAAAAAATTGGCATTTTTAAAACAAGGACATGTTAGGGACCCATGAACGGTGGAATAGCACCAAGAAACATGTCTTTAAACAGAGACAAACAAATTATGCTAAAATATATTCAAATGTTGACTTCGTTAACTGCTCGGAAATTTATAATACTTTCTAAATCATATTTCCCTCTCCCTCCAAACTTCCAATTTGCATTAAGTAGTCAGCGACGCTTTATCTAACGAACATTAAGACCTATTAATAATGTTTCCCTTCTTGATATAGATGTTGTTGGCGCTAATTCTCAGACTTAATACCGAAGCTACAACAGATGTGGATAATTAATGTGGACCGTCTTGATGGCAGGGACGTGTCGTAGATAACAATGTTTCCACATCCGCAAATAGAAGCCATAAGTCGAATCTTTAGTTGCGCATACTGATCGTCCTTCCTGTAGTCCTGTAGTTTTATCGATTGTTGGAAGGATAAACTAATCCACTTTGGAGAAAATGCTTCGCTCTGGTTTATTCTAAACGTGAGAAATCAGTTGACTTCATTACTGTCTGTAATATTTTGTGATTTTTGGAAAGATTCGTTTAGACTAAGGTATGCAAAAACACAGACTATTCCTTCAAGGAGAGTTATAAAGACACAATGTTTCACTTCCACTAACTAATGGGTTTCAGTTAAATTGACTGTGCTGTATTCCAATTCTAGTTCCATCTTTGTGAATAACGTTACGAAAAAAAATGAAAATATTAAAGAGAAAGATAATTTTTCCCCACATATATTTGATTCATGAACATGAATTAAAGTCTGTTCCTTGTAGTCCCAAATACGTATGTGCAATGAGTGAAATTTCAAAGTCGTTTAACGATATTAAGTGCTTTATAGTTACACATTTTAAAACTGTAATTTGAAAAATTATAAATTATTGACTTTTTTTTCTAAGTATGACTTAAATATCAATTAAACGTTTCCTCTGTAAAAAAAGTCACAGACAAGGTAACAATGTTAAAGTTGTAAAATTAAAAATAAAAAATTGCATTAACACTTTTTAATCTTACAAATGTCTCAATTAATTGAGCAATTATAGTTTTCCATTCATTTTGCAGAACTTAATATATTTACTAATTGAACTTGCAAATGTTATTCAAATTAATAGTATATTAATTATTATAATTAAAAGTTAGGAATACTGTATAGGGACATGCACTATTAATGTCAAGTAATAGTTCATAAATATCATCATTTAATACATTTTATTTCAGAAAAGTTTATTTAAAAATATAAATTACTAGTTTCCATTTTTTTATTTTACCTCTGTTATTAGCAACTATGTACTTTTCAAAACAATTTCTGTGGCAGTAATGAGTCACGTAGTAGTATTATCTTCTGTAATAGTTATTACTTCTCGTGGTGGGGAAAAAAGTCTGAAATGTGATCAATATTTGAAAATGTGACTACATTTAAAATTTATAAAAGCCTTAGGAGCATGTCAAAAAAATTCAATGAAAATAGCAAACAATATTAAAAATAATAAAAAAAGAGACAGGTTATTATTCGATTTCACAAAGAGCTCAGACAGCTGACAACGTGTGAAGTTTTATCCATAATAAGCTTCGTAACGATGCACGAATCTCTCGAAAATGAGAATCGCTGGATTTTCTCCCCTTCACGTTTTTCATTTCAGTTTTTTATGACAGTCTTTCTCAAGAATACATTTTTTCCTTCGGGTTTTTTTTTTCACCTCAACGATACGTTCGATACGTGCATTTCCTTTACGGCACAAGTTCAGATGCCAAAGAGGATTGTGTCATTCTTTCTTGAAGCAATGCTCGTACATTATTTTTATAAACCTCACGTATAAAAGATATCTAAAGCAAACTGCTTTAAAACACTATCATAATAATATGTAATTTTAGAAAAAAATGAATGTGAAGCATTGAATTTTTAAGCACTTGCATCAAACAATTTATACAGTGACTTAAAATGAAGCATACTGATTTGCGAAACTTAATTATTACGATGAAATATTAATACATAGAAAAAATTCTTTAAATTACAGGTCGCAGTTGCTCTCTAAATTCTAAAAGTGTTAACACCAGCACTGCCCGTTTTTAGTTATAACTAGAACTGCTAGAAATGATCAAAATCCTTTAAAAGCAACTGTTCATTTTGTATAAAAATGCATATAAACCAAAAAAGCATTTTCTGTTAGTTTTAATGTTAATAATTACTTGTGGGCTTTCACAAATGATGTCACGCTTTGAAGGGGGAGGGGAGCTCGCAAAAATGTGACAAGAGGACTTAGGGGGCAACGAGAAATGTGATATCCGTAAATTTATAAAAGCATACGTTAATAAAGCACATTGTGGCCTGTGACAAGAGAGGATTGAGGTAAGTTGAAGTGTTTAACCTTAGTACAAAAGGAGGGGGGGGGGGCAAAAATCTTGAAAAAAATGCGTGGCATCAGGAACTTTTTAATGGGAAAATGTTCATCAATAGTTAGACACGCCAAATTACGTCAAATAGGTAAGTTAAGACCAAACATTTTTGAGTGCATTTGAAATAATATTATACGATCAAAGTTGCCAGTATGACCGTGTTAAATCTTTTCGAAATTTTCATCAATTGTTTTCTAATATAAATGTAATAAATTTAAATGCATTTAAACTTACATAAAACAATCTGTGTCATCTTTTGAGTATTGTCAGCAAATGATTAAATAGTTTTGAGAGATTTCAGTATCATTCAAGGTATTAAAAACAAATCATAATAAAAACATGTTTTTTTAGTCTAGTTATTCAGGGTATCTTTGAGTGAGAGCGGATAGCCTTGCGCAATTTCCATTTTTTTTTTTTAATTTCTAATGCAACTAAACAAAAAATAGGAAGCCGCATTCCTTCGGGAATGTATAGAAACTAAGAATTTTGCTCCTTACAATCCTTAGATATTCTGGACTATAAAATATATTCAGACTAGCAAAACGATACCTTTAATGAATATATAGCATTTAACTAAAATCTCTTCTAGTGTACCGTAAAATGGGGTGTATAGGAACAGCGGGGTCAATCGGAACAAAACTTCCCGGCCGTACAAAGAAATTCTTCATAAATATACTATTGGGTATTTTTTGCCATGAATTTTTTTTTATAAAGGTAAGATCATAGGAAGTAGGAAAAATTACTTTTGTCAATCTGGCAACGCTACTGGCTTTTAAGGAGGGCTGCACGTGGAATGCTAGAAAACATCACATTTTCATAGACTGCAAAACTTCATATGCACGAACAAACCTTCTTATATTTAAAAACTAAGAGTAGTATGTTTCAATTATGCATGTATCTGAACAACAGAATACCACATTAGAATTTACAATTTTTATAAATTGTGTCATAAAAAGGAAGAATTCTGAAAAATGCCACAGGAAAAAAATTTACGGGGTAAATCGGAACACTTAGTTCTGTTGTTCCAATTCGAACTTATTTGAAGGAAAATGTTTGAAAAATCAAGATTCTAACCCCAATTCTTCTAATCAAGACAAGGACAAGGATTTATTACTGTTTATCCCTTCTCGCGAGCAACTAGATCTTAGAATGACAAAAAGTTGTAGATTTCAAAAGATTTTTTCTCCAGGAGACTTCTTTTTACTTAAAATACGAGGGGAAAAGTCACGTAGACTTTATGTAGTAAAAATCCAGCACACAGAAAGTGATGAATAAGCGAAAAAATCTTTTAGGACAATCCCCGAAACCCAGAGATTTCAAGAAACTAAAGAAAAGGCAGAGTTCATCCCAGGAGATGTTATGAAAAAGCTTAACACTACACTGCATGATTTTTTATTTTTCGTAGAAAAAATTATATGTGTTTGTCAATGTAATAAGAAAACATGGAAAAATATTTAAAAAAATTTAACTCTAAATTTTCACCCCTTTCTAATTAAAAATAGTTTTGTTGCCAAATGGCTACACCATGCATTCCACAGATAAAAATGATTGTAAATGATAGTCTTGAAATTAGTTCTTTTTTGTAAAAAAATAGAGGAATTGAACATTTGGTGCACTGTACTCTTGTAATCCTTTACATTTTGACATTTTACATTATTTTTTATATGTACTTGTACTTTTTGATGATCAATTCTGTCACATCTGATGTCTTTTGGGGGCTCTCTCGCGCAAGCTTTCTTTCTTATCTCTCTCTCTTTTTTTTTTTTTTGGTTTGTAACTCTAGTTCTTCTGTAGCTAATGGTCTCTTTTTAATACGCTTTTATTAATTTCACATGTGGGTTTGTTTGTATGTATGTATGTATGTAACTCTGAATAAAAAATAAAATTTACGTTCTTTGCAAATATAAAAGTAATATATTTAATATTATTTTTAATACTAAAGGCTAAACTGTATTGCATATTGATGTATTATAAGTACATGTAAACTTAAGTGCGGATATTCAGTAGTTTTGAAAATCAGAGGGAAACCTGTGATGATCACAGCGCATTCCAATGTAAAAGCGTATTTTTTTAGTTTTTTTTCAAAATTATATTTTAAAATTATTAATGACTTTACTTGTCCGTGTAAGCACAACGTTTGTGCTAACTGAAATCTAAAATAAACACGTTTTAAAGGCTTTTCCCTATTGATTTTTTGTTTGTTCACTCTGTTGAACATCAACTAAGCATTAATAATTGCGAGGTCTTATAAACGGTAGAACAGCCGAAAGTACCACTTTTGGGTCCGCAAGATTATATTATACCTTCCAAAAAGAGAAAGAAGCTAGCGCGAAACATAAACAAAGCACATACTTCATGAACTATAGAGATGAATCGAAGTGTTCTCTGGATGCTTACTGCATAATGTTGCCAAATGGCTACAGACATGTATTATGTCCTAGATTTTTTCCAAATAATTATTTTGATGTAAAACGCATCTTAAACGAAAGATAAATGTTTATTTTATTCATGTTATTTCTTTAAAAGACAAAGAAAAATATTTCATTGAAAAAAATAATTTCAAAACATGGTAGTTTGAGTGATTTTAAAAGCTATCCATATGGATTCATTTAAGAGCATGTAACAGACCAGTGCTGCCATGTATGGGGGATAAATGGTGATAATTGCTTTAAATATACCCAATACTTGCTTTTTATGCATTGAGTTGCCTTTTGACTACATTCTACTATTCATAAGGAGGACAAATTGTCCATGTAGCCAATTGGCAACACCATGCAGTGTAGGGTTAAGCCAAGTCACAATTGCTAGTTTTAAGGACAAGTACATATTTGTGGACGACATGAGGGACTTCCATTTATGTTAAATCTTTGTATTTCAATTCAAAAGCATTTCTTAAAATTACTTTTCATTTTTCATAAGTTCAAAATTATTCTGGATTTTGACAAATTATAAACGTTTACTGGTATTGAAATTATGCATTTATTTGACAGTAATTATCTGTTCTTATTCTCCCCCATCAATATTACTCATGTTTGTAAAACCTATTACAGGTTAAATTGAAAAAAATAAAAATTTAACATGTGTTCCGATTGACCCCTATTAGCGGGGTGATTCGGAACACCCATAATTTCCAATGTATTTCAAAAATAATTGTTCAAAATGTTTTGTCTTTGCTTGGAATATCAAAAGTAAAGCAAGACCGAAGTTTTTAGACAAAAAATCAAATTAAAAAAAAATCTTTTAACTGCTTTTTTTACATTCAAAGCTGAAAAGTGTTCCGATTCACCCCATTTTACGGTAAGTTTAATAACGAAATTTAGAGCATAGTTATATTTTTTACAACTTATGTCCTTTTATTACTAATGGCAGGGATATTACAGTACAAAGGATACCTTTGGGAATTTACAGTCTGGGCGAACATAATTAAAAAACACAAATGTTTTTGAGATGGAATAGTGTGTTAAAACTTTTTTTTTAATGTGATCCTTCAACAGAAGTTGATAAATTACGAACAACACACCCATTATTCATCTACACTAAAAACAAATATTTAAAAATAATATTTAAAACGTAAAACTACAGATTATCCTTGGCATCGACATTTTTAGTTTGTTATTGTATTCCCCATCTCCCCTTTCCAAAAGAAAAAATAACGTAGAAATTATTATCATCTGTCGTGCAAAAAGTCATAATCTGTCTCAATAAACGCCTGAATAAAATCGTATTCTAAAATCATAATCAATTTAAATATTAGAATTTTAACACATAATTAAAAATTTAAATGTCTTAGCTTTTGAAGTCCAGCTATTTTTAAAGGCTTAGAATAAATTTTATTTATTTAAAACATAACTGTTAGCTTTCAAACAAAGAGCTGGATATATTACCCAAAACAAAACATGCACCAAGATAAGGCAAGGTACATTATTCGTTATAAAAACTTGGCGTTCGTCTATTTTAAAAGAATAGAATGTATATAGGAATTTTAAATTCAAAAAAGTAACTTGATCTACTTTGACTTTTCTCCCTCATGTATTATGGATTCGCTTTTATCCCGTATTTATCGTTAGAGAGAAGATATTTTAAACGAATGTGGTATTGTCGGTTTCAAAATTCACAGTGTAAGACAAAAGAAGGCCTGTAATATATTTTTTAAGCTAATCTGATGCGTAAAGTATTAAAAACATGAAAACAAATTTTAACATTGCGACTGAATTTAGTAGTACGTAACGTTTTGAAGAGAAACAAGGGATAAAAATTATTTTCGTGAAACAGTCTATAAAAATAACTATAGTATGTAAATATTGCATAAATAATCCATTCAATTTACTGGTGAACAAGAACATTTAGTTCCTAAAAGCATGATTTAAAACAAAGATGAATGGAATTAATTATTAAGCAAACATTTCAACTGTTTGAGTGAATTAATAGAAAATACCGCGACTGACTCATAAAAAAATAATTACTTTATTTACTACTTATCATTATTGAGGATAGATGAATAATTGGAAAGTTTGATTTATCTTAGTAAGCATCAATTTCGTGATAATGAAAATCTGAGGGATCCATTAACATCAAAACTTAGGGGTAACCTTTGAAGAGGAAGTATCAATGTTAATAAAAAATAAAAAAAAAAACGATAAAGAACAAAACAACTTTGAAGATTATTAAGGGAGCTTTCATCCTATTGGTGTTTTTTTCTGTAAATCAAGAAATAATTAACTTTGCACATATTCCGCTGTAAAACAAGAAACGAAATAAATCAAGCTGAACTAGACCTTAAAACGAAGTAATTACTGTTGAAAAAACAGCTAAAGCATTCCTGTTTATCAATACGTTAGTGCACACCCAATTGGCAGCAAGGAGAAGCAATATATATTGTTGCAGATATTTTTTTTTAAAATTTATTTATGCCGGTGCAGAAAATTAAAATTCCATATTGAATAAGGGTGAACCCCTAAACTGAAAATTAGAAAACAGGAAAAAAAAATACGAATTACAATGACGAATAAGGTAGTCACAAATGCATTTTAGTGAAGATAAGTCATAGATACTGCTATTAAAATACCCGAGTTGGGTAGTTCGTTATAAAAGCCGTCAAAGTTAAATTACTATAGTTAAAAGTAGAATCATTTTTGATGGGCATTCAAAGAGTTCCGAAAGCATTAGCTTCAAAATTACTTTTAATCAGCGTTTGTTGAAAATACTAAATGTAAGATTGGAGTGCTGAACTAAGTTATATTTCCAAGGCAAACTCTTAACTACCAAGCAAAACCTACTTTTTCAAAATAATAATAATGATAAATAAATAAATTTCTGTATACCTATTAAGCTAAAAATTAGTTTTCAACATTTATCCTCTTAGAATGAAACGCCCCGCATAAATTGTTCTCAAACATTTTGTGGATAGTCCTAGTTTAGTTGAAAATAGCACACGAAAGGCTAGTGAAAATACTTATAAGAAGATATAAATGTATCTTTCTTTGTCGAAAATAAAAAAAAATAATAAATTTTGCACGTTTATAAATATTAATAGAAATGCGATGAATATTTATGGCTAGAGGGGAAAAAAGAGTCATTTTGTGAGCATAGATGTTAAGCATACATAAATTATAACTTAGACAGCTTTTTAGAAAGAGTATTTCTTAACAAAGAAATTTGTTCATTTTCCTCATTAGTTAGGATTAATGTACTCCTTTCTTAGGTGCTTTGTTGAAACTAATGACACTTTAGAACATGTACTCCGTAATGTGCTGATTTTTCAACTGGAAATGAGTATACATTGCAGAAAGATAATTTCTGATTTAAAAATCAGCATTCTTATGACACGCATGAACGAATCGGTGTTAGGAAAATGTGAAATTAGAATAATACTCGTACAATTATGAATAGGAAATATGCATGCATTTGTTTTAAAAAAATGTTTGAGTAAGATTATATTTAAAAGTAAATTTGCACATGCGGTAATGTTGCCTAGCTTGAGAAATAGTGACTGGTATTAGTATTTATATTGGTTTCGGCACTTTTTGCTTTTGATGAAATATCAGTCAGTATGAATATGCTAGTTACCATATAACAACTAAAATCACGCTTATGCAACATTTGCGATGCTTTAGTTTACCTAATAATTCCTAAGGAATGAAAAATAATAATCCAAATTTGCAAGATCATTGCTTTAGCAACACAGTCTGTTACTAAATAACTAAACCTAAAAACTGTCAAAAAAGTTTCCTTGTATACGTCATTTGCATTATGTGAATTTATTTGATTATGACCAAATGACTCAAATATAAGTTGCATGGACATTTTTACTTGATTTAAACGTTTACTTGTAGTTGCAATAGAAACTACAAAATTGATAGTAAATATGTGGTATGATAATGTATTTTAAAGATGCTAGATTTTTACAGATTCACAAAAGATGACGTTATCTTAAGTAATAAAGATAGAGAAAGTTTTGTTACTGGAATTCAAAGATCCCATTCTCTTTGATCGAAAAAAATAGTTCATCATTTTAAACAAAGAACCACTGCTAAAATAATTCTTTTCTTGGTTTTATATGAGAAAAACCGTAGTTTGTAAGAATCAGGATTATTTTGAAGGAATCATTTCAATATGCATTTTTGACTGGCTTGTACTATAACTTAAAAAGATCCCCTTGATCTTCTACGTTCCTTTTCATTTTTGCTAATATCCTTCCTTTTCAAAGTAAGTCCCCCTCGTTTTTGCAATTTTCTCTCTCCAAAAACGCAAAGATGTCAAAGAAAAGTTCAGACGTATCTTTGCTATTTTTTTTTTTCTACTTTGGAAGAAAGGTCTTTTGAACTGTTTTCCAGAGCGTTGGAAAAGGAAGATGAAATTGAGATAGGAGATTGAAGAGTCGAAATGACAAGGAAAGATAGTTCCTTGCGAGTGGAGCTCTGAACTGGATTTAGAAATTTGACTGACAAGCGACAGATGTCGCTTTCATCGTCAAGTTGCGTTATTTCAAAAAAAAAAAAAAAAGTTTTAAACTTTACTATAAAATAGGATTTTTTAGGGTAACTTTTGTTATTAATGCATATGTCTTTTTAAAACATATTTTTGTCTAATAAAATAATAAATATCCTTCTGGTTTAAGAAAAATACATTTTATATTCTTGTAAGAGCCGATTATCAACCTTAATTTTTTCAATCGCTTAAAAATTGAATTCACGGCAAAATATTTTTTTATCATATTACTTAACTTTGAAAGCTAAATATAGGTCAAAAAAAAAAAAATTAAAGTAATTTGCATGTTAAAAATGCACTTAAATAAAATCATTTTTTTTTTCCTTTTACGTTCACACTAAATAACCATATTAAAGAACTAATCAATTATCATGTAAGTACTTTCAATGCAATTTGTTATACAAAAATATCCTTTTATTTTCACATTTCTAACAAAATAAAAACTAAAGTATGAGTAGAACAAAAGCTCTGATAATTACTTAAATATGAACAAACTTTTTATGGTCGGCAAACTTTGATAAACTTTTAAATCTCATTATATGTTTTCGCTTCTTTAAACATCGATAGAAATTTCCATCTCAAAACAGCAAAGCAAAAATGATTATGAATAATTTTACATTCAAGATGCTGTAGTTTCGAATTTAAATAAGTCTGCCTTGAAACAAAGGAAAAAAATAAAGTTAAAAAATAACTTAGATATCTTCTTTAACTTTCCATCTCATGCATTTATGGAACAGCTTTGGTCTTCTATTTACGTACTGAAAGGAAAGATATTTTAAACGACTGGGGGAGGGGGGGAGTATGAGGGTAGACGACATTTAATGAACGTTTGGGGATGTGCATTTTCTACCAAGATTTTAGTTTGTGAAAGACAGCTGGGTTTTCTCTGAGAAATAGATAAAGTGGGATTATTAGCAAGTTCAAAGTCACAGTTTCTGTGGAATGATTGGAAGAATGCCAAATGCAACGGACAAGCATAATAAAATTCCCTAGAGACAATATGCGCCATGTTATATACGTATCTGAGTAGGTTTTTAATTTTTCATCAGTACAATTTGCATTTTTATGTTATCACCTTTGCGGGTTTAACGAAGCTGGAAAGTATTGAACTGAATTTGTAAACACGCTGTTTATGTTATCCGCCAAAATTTAAAAATAAAATCAATTATTAATAACAAAACGCTTTTTTTTTAAAGATTTTTGAAGGATTTCTGTGTATTTTTTACTTTATAAAGTCGCGTATATCCTATAAGTAAAAAGAAAAAAAAAAAAACGAATTCAAAACAGTGCAAAAGAAAAAAGTTAAACTACATTTTCTTCAATGGCATATTACCGTTTTTCTGTCAACAACAATGTTCGAACAAAATACGGATTGTTCCTCAAATAATTACTTTTTTTAACCTCAACGCAACAAGGAAAGGGGTTACAAGCTTGACGTGTCTGTGTATATGTCAAACTCTATATCTGTATGCGGCACTCTAGCGACTAAGCAGATGGACCGTTTTTTTTTTTTTTTTGCTTAGTTTTGTTCGAAAGGAGAATGGATCTAGTATGTCCACAGTTAGGTTGTGTCTTCGGATGGCATTAATTAGCGTCGATATTATTTAAAAACCGTTAAGAGGTTCTTGCGATTTTTAAAGTGAAAACATACCTTAAAACTCAAAATGATAGTGCCAAAATAAAGAGAAAATATTTGTGCGTCTGATATAATGTGTATAAAGTTTCCATGTTATATAGAACTTAAATTATAACGTGTTTAGCGAATGCAGCTAATCCTTTATTTACGCGATTAGAAACATAGTCATTGTTGTCCGACGATGAAAGAAAACTCAATAATTTGAAATGTTTATCTCTTGCATGTTGCTATTTGTTAACAATTAAATATTTGTAATTGACTTTAGTATGAGGATTTTGAGAGGATTGTATATTTCCCCTCTTTATTCTACTTTTGAGACTAGTAGATTTTACTGATAAGGAATATCTTTGTTTTCCTTGTTTACCATGTCATCTCGAAAACAAATAAATATATTTAAATTAAAAATATACTTTCTAAACAGAGAAATTCGTTTTAGTATGAGGTCGGCAATCAGGGTCTTTTTTTTTTAATTTTTAATTTAATTTTAGTACTTGTTTAATACTTTATTGCAACTTTTAATTATGAATGGCAGTTTTCTTTCTTTTTTTTCGTTTAAATTTTACTACGTAAGTTTTTTATTTTTCTCTGGCGGAAAAAAAAAACATATTCTCGATAATGTAAATATATTCTTTGGCTAGTATATGGAACTTACAGCATTTATTGTTGTAAATCTCTTTAAGCGTTGTTAATATAATAATATGATAAGTTGATTCAAAAACTTCGCTATTACACATAAAAAATGCACTGTAAAAGCTTCGTAAATGTGAGAAAACACTTTACACACACATTAAAGTTTTGATATGTGTTAACCGGCATAGGTCTCCGCAACACATTTATTTACTTCGAATACAAAGAGGTGTAAGTCCCAAAATGATAAGATCTATATTCTGAGGAATATTGGACAATGTGACAAAAGACAAATGTTTGGTGTTATTATTATATTTTCATTATTTTTTATTTCCCTTAATATACTCATAAGGACCTAGCAGCCAGAAGAAAGTTTTATTTTTATAGTTTTAGAGATGTTCTTTTTTTTTTTTAAGGTTGAAACGTTTAATACGTTAAATATGCATCATATCTCGACTGTTGATGCAAAAATACGGTTCGTGCTAATTACAGTTCACGATTAAATTGACACCATTACAAATAAATATAAATAAATAAATAAATAAAAACCATTGTTTTCTTTTAACTTTTTCCCGTTTTTCTTTTTAAAAAAAAGTGGGCTATTTTTTATACTGACTTGCTCCGTATTTCTTTATATATTTTGTTTTTCAAGTTTTCGAGTTGCGATCCTTTTTTCCTTTTTCTTTTCGTAACGGAAAGCATATAAGCGAAGAAAAGAAAATAGAAATTGCTGGAATTGTAGATGGAAAAAGATATTCCTCCCCAAATCAAGAATTTTGATCTGATTTTGAAGTAGAAACAACTTTCTGCACAAATTGGAAGTGAGTGAAGAAGCTTTCTAAATTTATGATGTGAAAGGTTAGACATCAGAAAAAAAATGTGAGTTTTCGTAGCAAATATGTTTTAGATAGAATGGACATCGTAAAGAAATTACAGTTTTGTTATTGGTAGCATCTGCATGACATTTTTGAAACGAGTTTTATTTTTTTAATGTGTTACTATCCCTGAAATATGTCACGTTAATGCATGCTGTGAAATATTCGGAAATTATGAATTTACCACCTTTAGTGTTAGAGTAAAATTATATTTTTTAGCAGATTAAATAAATGATTCTTATTTGTGCGGATAATTTTGATTTGAGTACTTACAAATTGTACACTATGTAGCGTATGCTTTAAAAATATCTGTAGCTCAGAGTTAGATTGACGTAAATCTTAAAATGACAATTTTTAGTTTGAGGATAACATTTTTACAACTTTCGGTTACGGAGTAACTATATTAATAATGCTAACGTTAGTCACAATTTAAGGTACACAACTACTAACCTCATTTTACTTTGATCATATAGCATATTTAAGCTAAACGCGTATTTAATTTTTTTAGTGAAAAAGTTGTTATTTATATTGAAATCATTGCAAAGGAAAAGTAAAAAATAAAAAAAATATAAATAAAACAACGTATCATTACACATGCAAGCAAGAAAGTTGCAGGCCCGTGTATTAAGATTACAAGGTACCACTTTTTCAATGCAAATGTAGTCAGCTATTAAATGAATAATTTTTCATTAAAAACGCTGTTCTTTGTACTCCAAAACACAAGTGTGCAGGTTTCTTTCCTAGTTATGCACTAATACGTTGTTTTCTACACTTTTATTTTTCTAGTACAAAGTTATTTCTTCTATTCTTCATTTAACATATTTTGCTGCGGCATCTCACAGTCTTTTGGAACATTGATAGATTTGAATGATATTCAGTTTCGTAAAACGAAAAGTTTTCTAAGTAAAAAAAAAAAAAAAACTGGCCAAACTCATGTGACGCCTGTATATGTAGTAAGCGCATATCCTTGTTGAATGAACTACTTAATTATTTAAACAAACAAGAAGAAAAAAAAATTAAAAAAAATGTTTAAAAATATATATGTGTATGCGTATTATTTTTTTCTTTGTGGAATGGGCAGTGTAGTGTATTGGTGTGTGTGGCGGGGGGAGGGGATTTATACTGCCTAATTATATGTGCAACTCATACTTTGAAAATATGTTACAAGAAATCTCATTGCGTAGTTAAAAAAAGGAAAAACGTACTACGTTAAAATTTATTTCCGGTCTAAGCGCTAATTACATTACAATGATATTTAAAACTAAGCATACCTGAAATTAAAAACAAACAAAATAATATCTAAAAAATCAATGAAGATCACACAAATGCAGTGAAAATTATGGAAAATTGCAAAGAAAAATTGTTCGTTTCAAAGAAAAATTTTTAAAATATTTTAAATTCAGCATTTTTTATCACAAAAAGGTTAAATGACAGAAATTCTTAATGCAGTCAAATTATAAATGATATGAAGTAGTGGTAAAATGAATTTAGACTTAATTTTTGAAACGGTGTTTTGTGAAAATAACTCATTAGCACAAATTTATGTAGGGTCAAGTGAAAATGAGGTAATTCAAAACAAACGACATTAGCGCTTCTGTAACTAATGAAGGAACCAAACAGCAGTAGCAACTGGAAAATCACATCTTCATTATTAGGTTGGGGATATTTTTCCCTGATGTGGCAACACTTTATCCGCCATTTTCTTACTTTTCCTAACCCTTCTCACAAAAGTTGTCAAACAGTTTTTCCCAGTCTTCAATTTCCGTCCTGTTTGGACTGATAAAATTGTGGTAAGTTATTATTTTCATTATAAATTGAATTCAGTTATTAAGCCTTTAACAGGAATCAACTGGAGTTTCACTAGGTAGGGAAATTATGAACATATTTTCCAAAGCAGTTTTTTACACTTCAAGTCAAATTTTATGATCTAAATAGTTATTTTGACCACTTAACTGAGCCGACGTAGCACCTCCTCAATACACGAGTGAAGACTTATTGAGGGCTATGAACGATATTACAAATGGGTATACAGAGCCTACAGAGTCTGCCTACAGAGAAGCAGTGGACACCTACGCCATCCCTCTTTGTGTTTTGCACAACATAAATGAAGGTGAAGTCAAAATTGATAGAATGGGAACAGGTCGCCCAACGGGCATAGCAACTAATATGGAGCTAACTTTAGCAAAATATATAATTGCTAGCGCTCGTATGGAGTTTCCTTGTGACACGGAAGAGTTGAAAAGCCTTATTCAAGACTTTGCTTTGTCTAATGTGTTTCTCGTCCGATTCAAAGATGGAAAGCTAGGTGATGACTTTCACATTAGTTTCATGAAGAGGTATTCTAACATTTCTCTAAAAAAAAAAACACAGAAATCCTACGAAAATCTAGAAAGAAAGCCAGATCCCCCTTCGTGGATACCCTTTGTGGTATATCATTTTTATGATGAAGTCAAGAAATTCACTGAAAAGCCATGGTAAGCCAGGGGGGGAAGCATGTTCATATTTACCCCATGTACTATGGGGTATTTATGAACAAATGAAGTAATTAAGAACAAGGGTTTTTAAAAAACTTCCATGAACCAAAAAGTTAAAGAAAAAAAAAAAAAACATCGCGCAGTGTAACAGAGGTGTTAATAGTTGTTTCTGATGGGTGTCCAGATTTTTAAATAGGCTTACGAAAGTGTAAAAATGTGTTCATAATTACCCCTACTGACCCTACATATACACTTCGTTTTATTGACCCACACACACACCCATATACCCCCCATATATATATATATATATATATATATATATATATATATATATATATATATATATATATATATTATATATATATATATATATATATATATATATATATATATATATATATATATATACTAGCTGACCCGGCAAACGTTGTTTTGCCATATAAATAATTTCCTAGTAATTTCTAGTATAGACAAAAAATAGCTTACTTATTGTAAGTATGTATGTATGTATGGTAGAATGTGTATATTGTATGTATGTAAGAATGTGGTATATGCGTGAAATAAGCATGGAGAGCTGTGAACGATGAGGGAATATAAAAATAACAAAAGGCAAACATTATTTTTAAGTTATTATAATTTATTCCTTAAAATTATATATCATTAATTAAACAATTACGACAGTAACACTATTAAACAATATCAATCTTTTAATGCTATAGCGTGAACAATATTTTTTGTTAGTCCATCTTTAGCTAACACAAAGAGCATGCCACGTATAATTGTCCGTGTGAAAAACATGGTGTTCTCAAATCTAAGCCACAAACAGACATCGTTTGACCTTGGGATTTGTTGATAGTCATTGCAAATGCCAATCTAATCGGAAACTGAATACGTTTGAATTGAATTGGCACATCTGTAGGTATAATAGGAATCCGTGGTATGAATATATTTTCACCTCTGAACTTGCCATTTAAAATCCTGGCTTCGATCACGTTTTTCATTAATTTTTGAATGACTAATCGCGTACCGTTGCACAGCCGGGGCGGGTTCAAATTACGAAGCAAGATAATTGGAGATCCAACCTTTATTTTTTAAAAATTTGTGTCACTTTAATGGTCGTTCATATCCCCCCCCCCCTCTCGCAGTGAAAAAAAACTTTACACAGCAGATTTTGCCTAATAACTCAACACTACATTTTATTTGTTTGTAATGATGTTTTTTGGTCACAACCAATATGAAAATCACAAAAAATAGTTACTTTAATTTTTACCATATATTTATCTTCTTCAGAATTTTTGACTTTTAATTTTACCTTGAATTTGACGTAAATGCAAGGTATAAAATACAGAATTTTATAAGGGTACAAAAATTAACATAATATAATTGATAGTGTATATAATTTTTGAAAAAATAATATAAGTGCCGCAAATCAAAAACCATTTATTGCCACAATCGATTCAAAGCCCCCAAAAATGGCGCAAACGTCCATAAGAAAATTCTACAGCATCGAAGGACCCCATTGCCAATTTTAACAAAGATCCGACCAAAACTGTCATTTTGTACTATAAAAAAATATGGGGTAGATCCCCATGAAGGGATGTACCTGTATAAGGACATTACAATCATTAAAATCATTCAAAAAAAAAAAAAAACATGCAGCTGTTCGAAAAAATCCTTGCGGGCCTGGATTCGATCTCATTCCATCAGGAACTTCAACCTGACGCGCAAAACCACTTGACCATCGGGTCGCTCATTGAAGTAAGGATTTACGATAACACATATTGTTTTAGTTCAGTAGATCAGATGTTATGTGCGAACAAAAAAAATTTATGGGTGGACTACCCCTAACATTTAGGGGGATGAAAAATAGATGTTGGCCGATTCTCATAGATACTGGATAAGCACAAAAAATTTCATCAAAATCGGTCAAGCCGTTTCGGAGGAGTATGGCAACGAAAACTGTGACACGAGAATTTTATATATTAGATATGTATATATATATATATATATATATATATATATATATATATATATATATATATATATATATATATATATATATATATATATATATATATATATATATATATATATATATATATATATATATATATATATATATATATATATATATATGTGTGTGTGTTTGTGTGTGTGTGTGTGTGTGTGTGTGCAAGATGGAACATTATTAAACTTTTGCAAATTAACAAGCGCTTTAATAGCAGCTTAATATTAATAGAAAATTATCTACACATTTTTCGACACTTCGGGGACAATTTTTTAACTTCCATACATATATATAATCGAACGATTCGCCGATGACCTGAAGGCAAACCTCGTTTTGCACTGGAAGAATTCAAGTTTTTAAAATTTTATTTTCAGATTATTTTTTCGGATCATTTAATATTCCAAATAATTTTATTTTAGTGGTGCCATCTGTTGAGTAAACGATTAGGCGTGACCTTCACTCATCGCTAAAGATATCGCATCGGTTTTGTGTGTGCGCGCGCAAGTTTTTTCGCTTGTCAGCCATTTCAGCCAATCAGATTCTTTCACAGCTTCCCTTAAATGTCGTACGAGTCATCGGCGATTACCCGCGGAAATTTTATGTGCAAAGCATTTTGTTTTTACTGCAACTCTCAGTTTTGGCGGATCGTGGGGGTTGGATGGGGAGGGGTAGAGATTTTTTTCTCCTGTTTCGTTTATTCTTTTATATTTTTTTTTCAATTCGGTGCGTCACATTTTTCAAAAAAAGGGGTTGCGGTTAGAAAAATATTGTTATCTTACGATGGCGCCAATATGAGCCTGACGTGTCGAAGACAATATTGTTTGCAACAGTAGTTTTGCATGGGGGAAAACACTGTTACCTTTTGTGTTTTGGAACTTCATCGAACTTTCAAAAACGAATATATGTGTGCGTGGTTTTGTTTTTTTACTCTCTCTTTTTAGTTTCAATTAAAATGTTTTTCATAAAAAGTAGTGCGCGTTGCCGTTCGAGCTTTGCATTTCAGCAAGCTTGAACTTTTCAAATTGAAAAAGAAGCATCTGTGAACCAAGATTTTTACAAGGTAAGTTGAATTTTTTAGTTTTAAAACTCATAAAAACAACATGAATGATTTTTATCATTTTAAAGTATACTTCATTTATTGTGTGAGGAGAATTTCCTGCTTCAACGGAAATAAAATTTTCGAAAACTGAAAAATTAAATTTCGGAAACGGCAGCCCAAAATTTTCAGAAATTTCTTATCACAAACACCCCTGAGCGAAACATATGGGCTGGTATATTTCTTTTGGGACCTGAAAGTTAGCGATACTGAGCTGAGTCACCTCGTACTGATATAGATATAGATATAGTTTAATATTAGTTCTAGGACATAATGGCAACGATCCCAAAGGAAAAAATGGATACAAAGACACTCTCAAATGATTATAGTTCACTTAAGATAGATCAAAAATCTTGTGTCAAAGAAATCTGCTCATTTTCTTAATTGATTGGTTGCAACAAAAGTCAGTAATGATGTATAATGCAGTTTATATTTTGTAAAATATATTTTAATCCAAGGAAAGAAATATTACTTGAGGAAATAAAAAGAAAAACATGAATGCGAAAAGTCGTCACTGAAACGTGTGAAAAATGTAAGTAAATAATAAATTTATTCGAAATGTAAAGCTCCTATTTATTTTACTGTCATATTAATAACAAATAAAGGAATATGAATCATAAAAATGCAATAATAAATTATGGAAGCTTTTCGTTTTGAATTCGAGAAAAATATATTGCTGGATTCAATGTTTGTTTTATATTTTGGCCGTAAAATATTGATGTAAACACATTTTACGGAAGAAACGCGAAGGTTTAAATGCAAATGGAATGTTAAAAGTCTAGAAAAAAACATTGATTTTACCATTAAATCTGCATAAATTTACATGACTATTTACGTTGCCGTTTAACAATACTTTAAAAGCATCAATTTTATTCTGTTCTTTAAGGTTTTGTTAAAAAAGACAGATGTGCTTTTCTGGGACTGTAACTTTGTGGAGTTAAAAGTATTTTCTCTATTTTATATGCTCTTCGTGTGTATAGATCAGTTATTTGCTTTTATATTATCATATCGAATTAAGTTTAGTATGAAAATAACGTCAAATTTGTTTTTTGATGCATGGGTAAGTTCCAAAATAAAATACGATAAATGTAACATAAGCTTGATCTTAGTTTTATGTAGCATGAAACTTTAGGAACTGTGCCTATGAACTTAGGAGTAGAGTCACCAAAAAATTAAGGTGGGGGAGGGAGAGAAAATGTATCTAACAATTTTTACTAGGCAAACAGGTTTATTTAACCATTTAGTTTCAAAAGCTTAGCCAAAAGCAATAGAAAAATAAAGCTCTCGTGTGAGAGATGTAGATTTGTTCTTTGTAAATACGAGACGTGGCGAAAATACTTTTGTAATGTGACAGTTAAATGAGTTATTAGATGCATCCATGCACGCATACTCGCATTGTATTAGTTGGTAATATTGGAGTTTCATTCTATAAAATTAGATTTTTCTCACTGTTTAGTGTTTAACCCATTCCCTGACCCAAACGAAAAATGTTTTCCGCCGCAAAGCGGAGACAGCCTGTATCATTCACCGACTCCATTTCGCTACAGTATGATAACGCTTTTCTCCTTTTGCTCCGGGGGTTTTAATGTTGTTTTAGCGAATGTTTAGTTACATTCGCAATTCCGTACCTGTAACTTAATTTTTATTTTGCATTATTTATTTTATTAATTTTATATTATCTTTTCTTTGTTACAAGTGGTGCAAAAGCAATTGAAAAATACGAATTTTACAAGGACAGAACTACATAATCTTTGCGAACGACACGCTTGTTAACAGAAAATCATGGCTAGAAGAAGGATTGCTAACAAATACTTCCTTTTCACAAATTTTTTCGAAATTATTTGAATAGAACCGACGCCAAACACCTGTTCCGTTCCGAGAACTTTACTGACGTCAGTACTCGCCTGCAGTCGTAAAAGACTCCAATCGCAAGAACCCCCCTAGTTTACAAGAATAGGGTAGTTTTCGATTTTTCAATTTTATTTTTATATGATAGAGTAACATGTGTGAACATCATCGGTGAAAAAATTTTTGCGATACGATAAGTAGTTTTTTTTTAAATAATTTTTAAAGTTCAAGAAAATGTGACGTCACTCGGCGGCGGAAGAAACGTCATCGGTACTTCCGCCGCGCCTCAGCCGAGGAGGAGAAGCGAGGGAAACGCTTGGCTACGTTGAAGACGCACTTGAAGACTATTAACTCCTCGTGATTTTGGAAGATTTAAATCGCTCGTCCTCTCGAAAATAGGCAAAAACCATCATTGATGTCACTTGAGGGAGATTGTTGGACTGTCCTTTGACGTATCCTGTCTCCATCATGCATCAAAAGGATTATTAAATATCTAAAAATTAAAAATAACTACGCGCTCAAAATGTCCGTAGCGATAACACGGGTCCGTCGCGGAGAGCTGAGAATTGAGGCCGAGTGACGTAACTCGTGACGTATCAGAAAAGCGCGCTTTTGCGCGTCGGATTTTTAAAAATTCATTAAAAATCAATCGTTGTGTTTTAAAATACGGCAGTGGTGAATTTTGGAGTTTTGAGGGTCAAGTAACAATATTTAATGATCAAAATGGGGATTTTTAATAGGTCACAACTACCCTATTAAAAGGGTTTAAGAAAATTCTAACCACACCCACACATCAATCAAGGACACAATGGCAGCTACACAAAAGGTGGCTTGAATGGAAACCGGAACAGGTTTCCATTCAAGCAATAGCCAGAAAGTCATTTGCCATGTGGCACCCCTTCCACATGATTTTCTTACAACAAAATATAGTTAAAATCAGAAATTAATTTCAAAACAAGCATTACTACTGTTACACTTTGGAACATTTAATATTCCAAAATTAACTACAATGATTACAAAATTAGTATACAATGCAAAAAATATTCCGAAAAAATGCCTTATAAATTTGGAGAATTTTGACAAATTTGGCAAAAGAAGCTTTTAAATGAAGGTGAGGTTTAGTCGAAAAAATAGGGGGGGGGGGGACACTGGTTTAGTTTCTTGATTTTTTAATCAGGCTTGTAAATACCGGCCCCTCAAAAAGAATATTTTTTCACTGGTTCATCAAGAGTTTAAATAGCTGAAAGCAGAGGAAACAAAGATTCTACATATAAAGAAAAAAGTTTTTTTCTGATTATTTAAAGCATTATGCTCCATATATGACATACGACATTAGACTCTAGTATATCTAAGAGTACGTGAAAAGATGATATAATATCTCGATAAAATAAATTATATAGCGACCACAGGTTCTTAATATCTTATAAGTTACATCCATTTGACCAAAGAAAAGAGCTTGGGTACCTCTCTCCTCAAAGCACCAAAATCCAGCAAAGAAGTGAGATAGCATTCCTTGGCCCGGCCGATTATGTGTCGGCCGGGCCAAGGAATGGGTTAAAAACCTTTGTACCAGTATCTGAAAATAAGTCAAGGCTCTGTGCTCTTAAATTTATCAACCACCTCACTGAAATGATGTGGAGCCTACCCATCTACAAGTTTCATTGCGGATAAGGATAAAATTAAAACTGGAGATATCTTCTTTTCTCTCACAAACCCGTAAACACGAGAGAAAAAAGTCGGATGAAATGTTATCAGTTACGCTCAAATCAGTGCACTCAATGGATATTTAGTTCAAGTATATGAATTAAGGGGTGCTAAATATAAGCGCGCCTTTCTCTGCTTTTACGAGGCTTTAGATGGAAATATTTTGCAAAGTAGTGTACCCAAATTGAGTACTACGACTGTACTCAATTTCTTCCAAATTAGCTTCCCTAAGGCTGCACCCCTGCTTTACCCCAGTAAAAACGTTTTTCGATTTTATTTATTTAATTTTTAACACTCCAGATTCTCCCTTTTCGCGCTCTCTCTCTCTCTCTAGTTTTTTTTTTTTTTAATTTCTTTTATTTTTTTGTAAAAAATTATGACTGATTTAAACGAATAATTGAGAAAAAAAATATCTTAGTACATTAAATACATTTTTGACATAAGTTCTCAAGAGGTTATCTATTTTTCTTACTTTTTTGGTTTGAATCATTAACGTTAAATCATGTGTAAAAAGATAAGTGTTTCCAATTATTTAAAAATTAACCTGAAGAAATTGGTTTGTCTTTGAAATTCTAAGGATTTAAAAATTGAGTGATGGGATGTGAACTAACAGAATATAATTTCATTACAAAAAAAATTCTAATGCATCAAACCGCAGTGGTTTTTTTTTTTTTGTTAAAATTGCCGCAAATATAATATTCTGCTCAAAACGTTTCCAGCTTTAAGCATTTATTTTTAGCTATGACGACGTTGAACATTTTACATTCCCCAGATTGTTTAAAGAATTTGCTTCTATAGATTAAAATAATGAATGGGAATTTAACAACAACTGAATGCTTTTCAATGAAATAATGTTACTATCTACAAATCTGCTGTCACAAGAAATTGCAATTTCTGCGACTTGAATTTTAATGCAAACGTCCCTGTCTCCATTAAGTGTGGTAATTCTTGTTTATTTGTCTTCCTCTATCTGCCCCTCCCCCCTCGTATTGTTACACTACTTCCCTCCTATGGTTTCCTATTACAAAAAATCATTATTGTCAATGAACTAAAAAAGGGAGGAAGAAAATAACAACAACAGGTCCTTATCTGAAGAGAAGTGTAGATTACAAACTGTAACGAATGTATGCAGCAAAACGTGGCATGTATTATACATTCATGGTGAACACATCCGCATTTCTAAATTCCCACTCTAGCTTAAACCATGAACATTATACTGAACATTTTTATGGCATAAGGTTTGATAGTTCGTTTCAATGATTTTCAAGCTTTTTTTTTTTTTTTTTTTCGTTTGTTTGTTTTGTTTTGTTTACTTGTCCTTCGAGAAATATAATAATATTTTGTTTCAAGCAATAAGAATATATTTCTTATCACATAATAGTTAATTACAGCTTACAAAAATATAGAAAATAAAGTATTCTTGAAGAAATATTTCTCTTATTTCTGAATGATGCATAGTTATTTAGTAACTCATACAGAAATACTAATTAATGTATTTAACGTTTTAAAAGATCATGATATCGTTTGTATAGTTGCACTTTTAAGAATAATATTTTCATAAATGCATATTTATTGTCGTTTAAGCTTTAATTAGTCTTGTAGATGCTTTTAGTTTTCTTCCTTCGGAAGTGTTTTGACATTCTCTAAGAAAACATTAACTTTTCCTAAAAGTTTTGTCATGAGATTCATTAATTAACATCAACAGAAAGCCGGCGGTAGTACTTGTTGTGTAAAACCAAAAGTCAAACATCAGCTTAATAATTTTAAGAGATGTATGCGAAAACTTTTATTTAGGCATAAAGCCAAGTTCAATTTCTCTTTCTTTACGCGCCAACAGTAGTTTCCGCCGACCAACACTATGTGTATTAATGTTTAATTTTTCCGGAAGTCTCTTCAGACCCTACTGTTTATCACGGCAATAAATCTTGCCAATGTTCTTTCAGAGACTTTGTATTTTAATAAAAATTAATGCCTGCCGTGAATATTTTTGAGAAAATTCTTAAACTCTACACGACATTTTGAGAGGTGTTGTAACGTAGCTTTCGTCATTTTAAGAAAATATTTATAAATACTCAGAAACTGTCAAATTTGAGCTTAGAATACGGCAAAGGAAAAAGAAAATACTAAAGCTTTTCCGTATAAAGGAAACACTTTATGCGTGTTACACAAAAATATTTTTAAATCAAAATTTTATAGGAAGAAAAAATGTATTCTCTTTTCTTTTAATCATCTGCATACGTTTTAAATATAGATGTAGTGTCGGTTCTTGCTGCGATTTTTAGAACAATAATTTTTGTCAACATTGCCATGGCATTTTACTTACATTACATGGCTTTTCGTTAAATAAAAAGTAATAATACAAATGCAAACGACCAGAGGCAGGTTCTAGATTCAGCTAAGCTAGTCCAAGTCAATTTACAATCCCTAAATGAGGATAATGAGATATCTTAAAGCTATCTATGGCAACCAACAGCTGATTTATGTAAACTATGCCAAGTGCTTACAACCCTATTGAAATAGTACTTTTGGGGGTTGGAAAAGCAAAAACAAATTGCTCCTGGTTTTGTTATGTGTGCAGAAATCAAGGTTATAAATTTTTCATTTTAATAAACTTAACTAACTAGATCATAGTCATTCTCCCTAACCTTTCTCAAGACCATACGTATTAATAATATGAACTGCATTTCCAATACAAACCTCCTTGCCCTTTTTTGAATCTTTCTGATGCTGGTACAACTAGTCCATTTCTATATTGAAAATTATTTTAACAAAAAATCTAGTGAACCTATTGGCAGTGGCGTAGCTAGGGGTTGGCAGGAGTGGCTCTTGCCACGGGCGCAGCAACCAGGGGGGCGGCAATTTGACCGATTTAAAAAAACAAAAGATCAAGTCCAAATAGACTAAAAAATTAAAATTTGAAAGACTCTCCGAGCAGCGCAAACTGCGGCCCCACGCTACAAGACAAATGATTGGGAACAGTGGCGTAGCTAGGGGTTGGCAGGAGTGGCTCTTGCCACGGGTGCAGCAACCAGGGGGGCGGTATTTTGACCGATTTAAAAAAAACAAAAGATCAAGTCCAAACAGACTAAAAAATTAAAATTTGAAAGACACTCCGAGCAGCGCAAACTGCGCCCCCCACGCTACAAGACAAATGTTACAAAATGTGCAACATTGCTTTGGTAGATTTATGTTGGATACAAGCTTAAATCTATCTGGCAGGATAAAATTTAGTTATATGGGGTCTGGAGTCTGTATAATAGGCCGATCTGAAATTGGTCGGTCTTATATCCACTTAAAACAGATAGAAACAAACCTTTTCTCTCCGTTTCTTTCCAACCGTTTTTTTTTTTCACGATATCACTTGAACTTATCAATTACGTAATACACTCCAGAAATAACGTTCTACGATTTTAAAAGTCGGCGAGCTTCTGTTAAAAACATTTCGTATACAGATTTTTGGAATGCAATTGTATGATGACAGAAAATAACTTCTCTGTTGGTATTATGTTTTCTGTGGCGAAAACTAGCGAGAGAATAATATGTATTTCTCAGAATGAGGAGGGAAAGGTTTCTAAAAAAAAAGGCTATTGCAAAATTCGCGATTCTAAAAATTTGTACCAAGAATCTACAGAGCCTGATTATTCTGACATTGGACATGGGGCACATTTCTATTTCATGGCCCCCGCCTTGCCTTTTCATATCAGTTACGTGTTACGAGTTAAAAAATTCTTACAATACCAGAATTAAATAAAAGTTTTGTGCAAAGATCAAACTTTAAAATTATAATAATAAGGCTATCAAATTATTAAGACAAAATATGCGTCGACATACACAGTAAGGGCCCTGCTCCACATTGACGTAAAGCAGAAAAATAAAGCAGAAACGCAAAATGGATTACATAGTGTTCCTGTGGAAAGTACCCGGATTTTCGGTTTCTGCCTTCGGTTTCGGTCGCGTTTTAGGCTGATGTGGAGCAGGGCCCTAAGCTTTTAGCATTAACAGTAAAACATACAGCAGGCATTTAGTATTTAGAAGACGTTGGATAAAGTAATGAGATTTTGGGCTCCGCTGAAATCTAAGAGGAGGGGCCTGTGCCCCCCTTGCCCCTGCGGTAATCAGGCTCTGAGAATCTACATTAAATGAAGATTCCAAAAAATGAATAACACAAGTACAGCGGCGCGCGGTTTTGAACTAGTAACGTTTTCAAACTCTGTTTGTGCTTCGATGGCTCAGTATAGAAGGTTCGAAAGTTCAAAAAAAAAATTGATAAATAAATCTTTATTTAGTGAGTTTTGATTTCTTATTTTGGAAATTTTTCTATTTTATATGTACTTTAATGAAGGGCTCTCACTTTTAAACTGTATATAGCTCTACTTTGTTCTTTATGCTCATTACCGTTTTAGTATTATTGGGAGGGATTGAGCTCGATTTGTAATCAGGCCAGTGCAGTATGTTTTGTGCTCTTTCTATTGTCAAAATAAATAAGTATAGCTATTGTTTCTATGAACATGAAAACGCCAAGTGAATGTTGTGGGAAGATGCATGTACTCTGCGCTACTTCAGTGGGGCGAGCCACTTTTTTAAAACGGTACACAAATATATGTGCTAATCAGTTTTTTTTTAATTATTCTCAGTTCGAGCACAGTCGTTGTGGTACTCGTCAATACCATCTCTATTGTTGTCCCGTGTTTGTATGCGCTGTATTTAAAATTTCAAAAAAATCAAGAAAATACATCTGGTACTTTAAAGCCACGCAGGGAACAATTACCCCTCTCCTAATTCCCCTCATAAAAAATATTAGTATTAAATACCGGCGGGTTTCTGCTACATTTTAAATACTTAAAATAAAAAGTATTTATTCATAAAAAAATCGGAGACCTAAAATAGCGAACTTTTATTTCGCCTGTATGCAAGGAGTCATATTTATTTTGCCAATTTCAGTTTAATTATGCTTTTTATATTTTTTTTGATTTCCTAAGTACAATAGAATCAATGCTTTGATTTTTATTTAAAATGCACAAATTCTGTTTATTTTATACATTTTTCTAGTGTTTTAAAACAAATTCTATTTTAAATAAAAGCTGTCGTGTGAAAAAAAAAAACACACTATGTTCAATAATGAACTGCAAGAATTATTTGTTTTTTGAATTTAGGTGAAAAGATGGGGAAAGGTAGGAACGCCCCGAACTAAAATTATTGGCGAGACAAAAATTCTAAAATTGCACAAATAACTTGTAAAAAATAAAATTTGAATTTTTCCCAATAAAACGAACAAGCAGACATATCATGCACACATAACATGAGGTGGAATACTGAGCACCATTAAAAATGCTAAAAGAAAGCAAAAAGAAAAAAAAAATTGCAACATTGTCTGCAAATTTTTCGAATAAATAAATCAAAAGTTTTGGAGTAAGGACATTTTAGGAATTCACAATGACCTCCCATCAGAGCGACCTCTAAGGGGAGGGGGCGCAATTTTTCAAGTTTACCACGGGCGCTGGGCCCCCTAGCTACACTACTGCCTATTGGTCACCAATTTCTGACCAGTTCTTTCTTTCTTTATTTATTTATTTTAACTTACTTAAAGGGTGCTTCAGAAAGGACTCCTAAACTTTAAATAACGCAACAGCAAAAAAAAAAAAAGATAGAAGGGTGAAATAAGTGATATGTTGGACAGAAGTTGTGTCTTTTTATACTCAGGTTTTTAAAACAAGCTCAAACAGTGCTTATATTAGAAATTTTAAAAATAATCAGTCGTGCTACTAAGCTACTTAAAGTAATTAAAATAAGACATCTAAATGGAATATACTTATACACTAGGTGGCCAAAAGTATCCGGACACTTTCAAAAATTCACATTTTTACGTATAGCTTGAGAAATAAGTGATCAATTGTTCCTTAACTTTAGTCATACAAAATATAGGCTTCAGCGAACATTTTCCAGTTAAAATTAAAATACCCTTGCATTTGGGGGATGACAAGAAAGGGGGTTGAAAGAAAAACGCATTTTGACCATAACTCTTCGAAAATAGCTCGAAATAAGCTAAAAATTTCAGTAATTATTTAACATACTATGTATAATTACTGTACAAATTTTTATGAACGTACCACTCTTACTTCCGAAGATATGAAACATTTTTTAAAAAACGGCAATTTTATTTGAAGGGTTTTCGCTCAGAACACGCAGAGTTTTTGATCAAACCTTATCAAAACTTCAGGAAAGATGCCAAAATACAACAGAAAGAACATACTAAAACGGTAAATAAAACTATTAAAAATACGATGAGATATGAACTTATATGCCAAGTGCAAAAGTCATATCAGCAGCTCAGCTCTAAATGAAAAATTGTTTTTTTTTTTTTTTTAGTTTTACGTCCACACATATACTCGATTATGATTATGAATTTTCAGGATTAAAAAAAAAAAATCCTACTTACAAATAATCACAAAACCTTTTATGTGGTAAGAATGTTCTATAAATGACCCCGTATCAATAGCTCAATTTCAACAAAAGTTGCAGATACGACTTTTATGCTTAGCACGGCAGTATATACGTCAACTACTTTTATTATTATTATTATTATTTCACAGTAGCTCTTCCACGAACCTGTGTCCTGCAGATTTATGGATTTAATGTTAACCCAGGTGCATCTCGAGGAGACCCATTATTACATCCCTTGCATGACACCCCCACTCTCCATATAGTAATACATTCGAACTCCTATTGATTGTATTTTTTTAAAGGAAAAGAAACAAACAAAAAAAAACACATTGTGACGGACCCTTAATAAAAAACACCATTGCAAAAACGAACGAATAATGACAATTTCAATCGCAAAAAATAACCACTATCATATACAAGTGGGAAAAAACTGTTCTTCCAATCTTATATTAACTCATTAAATTTCACTTTAATGATTTTAAAGTGATCATTTCGTAATATAAAAACTATATTGGTTTGGTTAAAGTATAGAGACATCATCATTTCTTACTGTGTCTAAGAACTTGAGAGCTTCGAGGTAAATATGATAATCATTAATTACTTGTTCTCAAGTATTTATATATTCATCAAAAATATTTTCAACCGCAGGATAAAGCTGCTCCATTTATTCATGAGACAGCAAGATAAATGAAGTCTTTCAAGTTATTTTTTTAGATTTTTTTAACATTTTTTTTTTTATTTCTTAGTTTTTTGTTCTACGTCATCTCAAACTTTCTATTTTTTACCTTAAATTTATTCATACATTCATTCCTAAATAATGAAATTTTGACTTGCTTCGTATGTAGATTTAGATTATATGAAATTATAAACTAAATCACATTTTCATAGGAAGAAAAATTAGTCTGAGAAAAAGTATTTTTAGAAACCCGTGTAAGTCTTTTATGATTTTCTTTAACCATCTATTTTATAGCAATATTTTATGATAGGGTTCAGTTTTAAAGTACGTTCTTGAAACTCGCGTACTTGATGGTAAACTTTGATTAAAGGTTTTTTAGAAAATGTAAATTATGCATTTTCTGGAGTAAATCTTTTTTGTTCATGAATTATTATTATTTTTCTAAAAAAGTGGCACTCATTTAAAAATCGAGTTCCAAAGATTTTGTATACCGTTTTATTTAATATTAAAATTAGGATCGCTATGATAATATGTGTTGATGGAGATTATTTTTATGTACACATAATTTGCAGTTTATTTTACGGAAAAGCAATATATATGCAAAGAATGTTTAAAGTGTCACTCGGTTTAGTTTTTCTTCTTGATTTTAAAGAGAAGAAAAATTGTTGTTCATGTTTGAAAATCCTCAGCAGCTTGTTAACATTGCACTTATAAACATCTTATTTTTTTGAGAAACTGCAAGCGAGCAGCAATTTTAAAACTAATTTGTTATGTATGCATCCTTTTTTTGTTTCTTCGAAATTTCTCTTGTAGCTTATGAGTTAGTAAATTTTGTTTATTACGAAGCTGTAGAAGAATATTATTGACACAAAATTTTCACAAGATTAAACATAATATTTATTTATTTGTGTATTCATATTGTATACTCTAGTACAATAATATTAGTACAGCACTTATATTAAGAAAAGAGCACAATTTATAGGTATACTCGATGACAAAATCCCGGCTCAAATTTCAAGAAAATAAAAGTGTAAATTTAAGAGTTCAATATTTAAAAACGTATTTTCTACTATATAATAACAGCCACTTGATTCAATCATGTGTGTTTCACTTAAACATTTATTGCAAAGAAAAAAGTGACTTTGAAACAAAATGTGTAGTCCATATATTATTTTCTAAACGGGGTAATCAATAATCTAGCTTGAACAGAAAACTATAGGTGAAGAAAAGAAAGCCTTTCAGCATAGGGAATGCTACGCGCAGATCTTAAGCCAAGCATCATGACACCACCAGATTAGTTGTAACCCGTCAAAACCCTAACTATTGGTCACATTTTGGTACTAAAAAAAGTTCTGTACATTTCCTGCAAACCTTCATCTCTCGATTAGTTTTTGATAAAAATTACACGAGTTTTATGATACAGCTGTATCAATTTTCTACTCTCCATCTTAATTAGTTTTTCAAAGCGAGTGTTTTTTTTTTTGTTATGGGTGAGTATACCGTAAAATGTTAATATATATTGCCCGTTACTTATATTTTATTAGTAATTATGTATTACACACTGCTCATTTTATAATGTATCAAATATGCTATGTCCCACATTAGTGATTTATCGCGTGTCACTAAGCTTGTAACCCCTTACTGATTGTAAAAACTAATAACTATATATCACACTACTGTTTCCATAAATGTATCAGTAATTTTTTAACATAAATTTGAATACCTATCATTACATATGCCTACAGGTTTTAGTGTTTTCTTCAACATATTTGCTTCAGTGCACAAACAAATATTAATTTAAAGTACAATACCAGATGTAGTCACTAAGAACTTCAGTTGTGTAACGTCTTACAAATCTTGGAAATGAGTGTTACACGCTGTATCATAATGGCTAAGACATAAAATGTTTACTAGGTTTAGACTCGCATACAGACATGGTTGCCTCTTGGAGCACGTAGAATATTTAACACGAAAACCTATTAGTGTTAGAAAAACTGAATGGGGGTAAGACAAATCTTAACTGGTGACCATTTTATTGATTGTCCAACTTTCACTTAGTGTTCTCTTATGAATGTTTACTAGGGGACAGGTTAGCCTTTTAAATTAATATACTGAATTGTTTTAGTTGCATTAATAAGTTTAATTGTTCTTTTTGTAAATTTTTTTTGCTGTAGTTACCTTTTGACTTAAACCTTTTTAAATAAAATGTTGACTGCTAAATAAATATGCTGAATATATAGTCATATAAATATAAATTTACCATATTCATTTTTAAAAGAAAATTGTTATTATAATTGTAAACTTCACTCATAGTTTAATTAACGATAATCATGTAAAAAAACAATGAATTAAAATGTCAACTTTCTGAAATCTAACATATATATTTCTATGGGAGTTCATACTGTTCCAGAAACATCAAATATCTCAGACTGCATTAATTTATTATTAAGCAAGAAATATACTTTCTGCTTCATTTTTAGCCTACTTTCCCGTTAAAAATAAAAGAAAGCCGAAAAAAGTATTAAAAGTGGCTTAATGCATCTAAAAAATATCGCCAAGTCCGAAAAATATCGCCAAGTACAAAAAATATCGCCGCGTTAAAAAAAATCGCCGAAAAAAAAGTCCGAAAAAGTCCGAAAAAAAGCCAAAAAGAAATAAAAAGGTAAAATGAATATCAAAAAATTAAAAATTTGAAAGTAGGGTATTGAGATGGGGAATTTGTGCGTGTGTCGGTCGGTCGGTCGGTCGGTCGGCTGTCTGCCCCCCCCCCTTAATAACTTTTGAATGAACATTCCGATTTGGACAAACTTTTTTTGTTGGAAAGATCTCAGCGAGTACAGCTCTTTCCCATATTTGATTTTTAGATTTGAACAATTTTTGTTCAACTTTGAACCGTTCAAACAACCTGTCCCACGATGCTAACTTTTGAGTGAACAGTCCGACTTGAACAAACTTTTTTTTTGTTCAAAAGATCTTATCAAGGATACTTCATTACCGTATTTACATTTCCGATTTGAACAATTTTTCGTTCAACATTGAACCGCTCAAGCAAGTTGTCACCCCTAATAACTTTTGAGTGAACAGTCCGATTTAAATATATTTTTTTTTTGTTCAAAGGATCTCAGCAAGGATACTTCATTACCGTATTTAAATTTTCAATTTTAACATTTTTTGGTTCAACATTGAACCGTTCAAGCAACCTTTCCCCACCTAATAACTTTTGAGTGAACCGTCCGAATGGAATAATGTTTTTTTTGTTTGAAAGATCTCGGAGAGGCTCATTCCCATATTTCGCTTTTTGATTTGAACCATTTTTCGTTCAATATTGAACCGTTCAGAAAAATTTTTTAACATTAGCGTCTACGGAGAATTTAAGTTGAACGTTGATCCTGAACTTAAAGTCGGATTTCCTTCAAACTAACTTTGTAAAAAAATGGCTTTGATAAATAATGTTTGTAAAGTACTTTTCTGAATAATCTTGTGTGAGGACTCTGATTCTGACTCCGACTCCGCAAACATGGCAAAAATGCAGGCTCAATAAAAAAAATGACTGTGCAGAAGATTTTTTATTTATTTATTCATTTGTTTTATTTTATTTGTTATTATTTTTTTCTTTTTTTTTTCGGCAGACGATTTTTTTTGTAACAAAAATTCTTCATTCACGAGCGCATTTTATTCTTTATTTATGTTTAACAACTGGCAACGGATTGAAAGTGAAATTTGAGACATTTTATTAACGGACGAGTTTTTTTTTCTTGTTTTCTTTTTTTTTCTTTCTTTGATAAAATGTGTTTTGATGCTCTTTGTACTTTTATTTATTTATTTATTTTTTTGAAAACGATTGAGGATTTTTCCTACGGAGGAACTGTAACAGTTACGTTCTTTAAAAGGTGCGACAAAACTTTATTTATTCGTTTATTTACTTTTTACGTGTCTATTTCATCTGATGAGAGGGGTATATTTTGCTTTTAGAAATCAGCTTTAAGTGCTAAAAAGTTATGTTTGACATAATTTTCAGTCTCAGATAATCAAGAGAATAATGATCAGATGCTAGAATGCCGATGTCGTTGTACGGGAAAGTAGGCTCGTTTAGTTCTTTACAGAACTTCTTGTTACATTTAAGTTTAAACATTTCATATCTTGTTAGAAAAATAAATTTTCGTTTAAGCGTTTAAAACTTTAATCTACGCTGCCGCAGCGAGAAGTGCTTAAATTTATGCTTTCTCATGTTTCAGACTTGTTGATACATGGAAGACCGCACTTCCAGATTTAGTATGATAAGCATTCATCATCGTGATTAATACTGCAAAACAACTTGGGCGTAAAAGTCGCTGTACGAAGAACCTCAGACTGAATTTAGTTACTTAAGTGAAATATGAACCTTTTGGTTGAGGTAGCTGTATATACATATATAAATATATGAAGTATTAAAACATTTCATTGGTGTAAAATATATTCTTTGTGTTCCGTTATGTTGTTTATTAAATGAAACATACTTTTACCAGACTAAAATGTATTTCGCATTTCAAGATGATAAATAAGTTTTACTTTAAATGTATATACGTGCTTCATGGAATTGTTTGAAAGAACTAAAGAACTATGTATGCAAAAAAAAAAAAAAAATCCACTCAAACACACTAAGAAGAGGAAGCAAAAACTAAAATAAGGATATGACTTACATATTTTCCACTTAAGTCCAGAATAATTTGCAATATTTTTATTTTTAGGTTGCAAAATCATTTTATAAATGAATAAATAAATGCATAAAATTTCTTAAGCTCGTGTTTAAAACATAATTAACTAGAAAGATACAGTGACAACAACGTAATAAAAAATACTAATCATTATAAATTTTATAATTTCTTTAGAATGAACGAAGAAAAAAATTAGTTTAATCAAATATCCTCCAACATTTCTTTGCTAAGAACCACAAATTACCCCAAATTCTTTATAAAATATCAGTGTGGTAGAAACACTTATCTTCATCCATCATATTCTCGATTCCTTCGACAGCTTAGTTTTTTTTTTTTTTTTTTTTGCAACTTCATCCGTTCATTTCGCATTTGTTTTAATCTTTACATAATGTTTTATCACAGCGAGGGACTTATTACATATTTTTACAATTTTTGGAGTGCATTGATAGATAAGGGGGCAAAATGATTCTGATACAATGGAATAGGCTTTTAGAAACTATGAAAACTCTTAACTGAATGTATATTTTACCGTTCAATAGTAACAAAAAACTAGCACTTTTGTTTTAGCATTACTTCCCAATCGACATTTTAAACATGTGCATGTACACGTCATAAAAAGTATTGATGCAGTTTCAAAGAAAAGAAGTATTGTAAAATTGTAAAGGTGGTAAACACGGGAATAGGGGTGTAAAATTTCTGGAAAATATGGGTCTTGAAAAAAAAGTTTTTCTGTTTTTTTTTTTTTTTCTGGAAACATTGGAAAACGTGGAAAGAATGATTTTATATGAGTACAAAATAAGCTTAACAGCTAGCTATATATATTTGAAGACTTGAAATGGTACTAAATATTTAAACATATATGACGACTCTATTATTTTCTCTTATTTCTCTTGTCAACTAGAAAATTTTGCTTTTGATGCGCACCAACACTCATTCTTCAGAAATATAATCCTGATCATTATAAGCTTTTCATTCTTGTTTCAATCTGTAGTACAATTTCGATTTAACTATACCCGATATAACGATTTCCTTAATTTAACGATACATATTTTACGTGTCCAAAATTTACTTTCTTGAATTTAGTGTCAAAGCTTTCTCAATGAAAAAACAACATCGGAAGCAGAAAATTGTTTTTCTAATTACTGTTATGAGTGATAGCTAAAATGAGAGAATATATAGATAAGGTGAAACTACTGTACAGACTAAATGTCAGTGTTTCATAGTCACTGCAATCCAAAAGGGAAGAAACTCCTTCCATATTGCAAACCATTTTTATTTAAAGAGCCAAATGTAGAATCAAAATGAGAGAAAGTTACGAACCTTAGCACTCTTATAAATATTTGATTGGGACCTCTCAATTAGTTTCGCAATCTAATTGCACGCTGTTGCACTTTATAGGTTTAGCATGTAGTTTTTAATTGTCATCATACTTTCAGACACAAGAAAAATTGCTTTCTGTCCATTAAAATTAAACAAAAAAAAGGAGAAGCAGAATCTTTCAGAAAAAAAAAAAGGATTTTTTTTTTCTTTTCTTTTTTTTTCAGTTAAATTTTGGGACTTTTGCGCTGCAACGAAAAGACTTTACGTTCTAGCTTCACCCTTTTAAAAAGTAGAATAATCTAAAATTGATGATTGAACTTAACTTATATTCATTATAGGGCATATGACAAGAAAAAAACGCGTAAAGTGTTAGTTCTAATTCTAGCACTTAGTGTAATTCAAAAATTCACACAAAAAAGAGTTTGTTTGGGTTTTTGAAGTAAACAGTAGAAATATATCACACTTTTTTCCCAAAATTCCAATAAGAACTTCTAAAGTGTAGCCGTTTTGCTAAGCTGCTCCAGATAACTTTAGAAAACAAAGACTTTTATTAATTTTTCTTTCTGAAAACTTGGATTTAAAAAAGTACCGTTTCTTCAGCCCTAAATCGCAAGATATTGAACAGTTTTATTCATTTTTCTTCTTTCGAAAGTGCTTTTTTTGGTACACATTTCTCCTTAGAATGTTGAAAAGAAACATCTACAAGACAAAAAGTGGAGACTGCGCTTAGTTTCATTAAAAGAAAAAGAAAGCAGAAATAAAATCAGTAATTAACTACAGATTTAGTTAAGTGGGTCTAGTATTCTTTTTTTTTAATTTGTCAATAATTTTGTTGTTTAAAATTAAATGTTTACGCCTCGGATTGCACCTGGCGTCATGAAAAAACGTCTATTATTTTTTTTTACATACACATAGTGTGAAAAAAATATAGTCTTGAAAATACAAAAACACTATGGTGGATTTTTGATTTAAAATAGGATGTTTCAAAGAAAACAAATAGAATAGAAATTTTAAAAATTGAAGGTTTGTGGAACAACTTTAAATGTAGGAACATAATAAAAAATGGGGAAAAAATATGAATAACTAAATAATGCGCATAGCCAACGTCGGAAGCTATTTATCGATGTCAAGCTGGTTAATGCCAGGTTTTGTTACAGTTTAGAGTAGCCAGACAGGGAAGCCGAAACAAACGTCATGCCTCGTCACTGGACTGTAAATAATTACACGTTAAGCAAACACTCTTTATTTGGAAAACAATTCCTTCCCCGGGTAATTAAGGTCACGGCTACGGAAAACCGTCTTTTTTCTTCCATGCTTTGCTACTCTCCTTCAACTTGTTTGTTACTTCTTTGCATTAACGGTTGCCTAATTGCAAGAAGTAGCCTGGAAAATTGGAAAGTGATGCTCAGTTGTTTTTCTCCGAGGAAAAACGACACGGAAAGCTGGGTAGTGGGTTTCTTCATGGGAGCAAGCGTTATTTAAGTGACAATTATGACAAGTCTATCATGAGAAACGCACGGAAACGTCTAATTAACGTCGGTAATTACATTTCGGGGCGTTTAGTTAATTTATTATTAGCTAGCAATTAAAAAAGCATTTCATGACTGGTACATTTATGGCGCAAAGGGAAAAAAGAGATAGGTTTATTCGATTTTACAACATCAACTTAAAAAAAAGAAAGCTTCGAAATGCTTTAATACTCTCTTATACACAATTATGCTGTGAAACTGCTCTAAAAATTATTTTTCTTAGTATTATTTTAAATAAAAGCAAAATTTTAACTTATTTTTCGAATATTTTACATCACTTATCCTTAATGGAAATAATATTCAAACCATACAAAAAAAAAATATCTTGAAATGTTTTGCAAGCATTTTTTTTTACTATAATAATTCAAACTTTTTTTGAGGGTCTGAAAATTTTAAACTCGCTATTTTTTCCTTTAAAGTATTTGTAGGATCATCACCTAGTTACGGACTAAAGTGCAAGATTTATTTTTAAAATACTACTGTTTAACTAACGATTTGTTTTCCTTTTCGATTTTGTAAAATATATTTTTAAACAAAACTTAAGTTAGTTTCTTGAAATTCATATTTTTCTTCCTTCGATAAGAAAACCACTCAAAATATGACTTTAAAAGATGCAATGTTAAAACTTTTACCCTAGTATTTATTACTTTTTGATCAAAATAACCATAAAAATGTTCGGAAAAGACTGAAAACAGTTATCAAACAAATTGAAAATTTCGATTGCTTCGCGATGAAGATTCTTCAACCGCGTAACTTCAATAGAAAAGAAGAGAACTTCAATTTACCGAAAATATGGCATTCCGTCCTTAGATCCGCTCGCCATAACGGTCCAGAAATAGACGGCTCACCCATTCCGGAAAATCCATCCAGAATCCAGAACGCTCCAGAGGCCAAAGAAACAACAACCAATCAGGAGCCAACACGCCATCAGCAGTTTGCTTAAATACCCGAGCGGCCGAAGCTAGCGTATCAGTCTCACCAAACTACTCACTGATGATGTCGACCGCAGTGTCCGACGAAACGTTTGAGACTTATGTTTCTCAGCGACCACTGCCTATAAGCCCGGAAATACCTCTTCATATATGAAAAATATGTTGTTTGAAAAAATGGTCTATATGATTGACGTCGATGTATTAGCGACAGATCTAGTTCCTCCGATGTCATAACGAAAATTGCAATAAATTCAAAAAATGCGAATTGAGACTTATTCCATTATACACTGCTCGACATTGAAAATGCAACACCAAGAAGGAGTGGTCAGAAATTCATGCAAATTTTACCGTAGACGCACATTACTGAGTTATGCAAATGATATGAAATGCGCAGCTCTCCGACGCACGTGAAGTAAGATAAAAGAGAATGAAGTTGAAAAGTGGGCTATGTTCATGTTGGTTTTTCTGACAGACTAATTATCGGAGAAATTTGGTTTTTGTCTCGAAGGATACGTGTGATAGGAGGAAATGCCACGCCGTCCTCAAAGAAGACACTTCCAGCATATAGACGACTTTACAAGGGGTATGGTGATCGGACTGAAAAAGGGAGGTTGGTCCATACGTCAAGTTGCAGCTGATGCCCACATGGATGCAAGCACTGTGCATCGGCTGTGTCGGAGATGGTTGGAAAGAGGAAATGTAGCGACATTGAGGGGTGCAGGTGCAGCCAGAGTGACGTCAGACCGCTTGGATCGACGGATTCACCGACAAGCTGCGGCGGACCCGCAAGTCACTTGTACGTCGATTCTGCAGCACGTGCAAGGTACCCTGGATGTTCCTGTGTCGACCAGAACCATTTCCCGCCGACTGGTTGCACGTGGCCTGCAATCACGGCGCCCGCTAAGAAGACTGCCATTGACCTCACAGCACAGACTCCAACGTTTGGAATGGTGCCGGACCAGAGCGACGTGGATGGCAGAATGGTAAACCGTAGTGTTCTCAGATGAATCCCGCTTCTGTTTGTCCAGCGATAGTCATCGCATACGTGTGTGGCGTCGACGTGGAGAAAGATCGAATCCGGCAGTAACTGTGGAACGCCCCACAGCGCGACAACGTTGCATAATGGTTTGGGGCGCTATTGCATACAATTCCGTATCACCTCTAGTTCGTATTCGGGGCACTATGACGGCCCAACGATATGTAGATAATGTACTGCGGCCGGTGGCAATCCCCTACCTTCAGGGTCTGCCAAATGCAATTTTTCAACAGGATAACGCCCGGCCTCACACTGCTCGAATCAGCCAACATGCTCTACGAAGTGCACAGATGCTTTCCTGGCCACCATACTCTCCTGACTTGTCACCAATCGAACATGTGTGGGACGTGATTGGACGCCGTTTGCAGAACCTGTCACTGCCTCGTTCAGAGGACGAACTGTGGCAAATGGTTGAAAGGGAATGGAGTGCCATCCCTCAGGACACCATCCGCAGGCTTATTGACTTCATGCCTAGACGAGTTTCTTCGTGCATCGCTGTCCGCGGTGGTCCTACTTCCTACTGAGCCGACGCCGTCCTCGCTCTAAATTTTGCTTATTTATTTTGAAATAAGTATCACTTATTGTTCCCTGCTGTCTCTGTCTTCTTACCAAATTTCATCAATTCCTGACCACTCCTTCTTGGTGTTGCATTTTCAATGTCGAGCAGTGTATGTGATCTAGGCAATTATCATTTAGGCTTTCCCTCTCAATTATCTGATCAGAATCAGGCGGGTGACTACAAGTGACACTGTACTCATTTGCTAAAAATGCATTACAATTTTTTGTCGCTGTATTGTTCAGAACTTGCTGCTAAGTCAAAAATTTTAGCAATTTTAATTTCAAGAAATGTTCTGTTTTAAAATTGAAGAAGTTTCTGTTTTAAACTTGAACCTCCTATACTGAACGTCACTTGCTATGGCTTCGGGAAAGCGCTCCTCACGAGAACTCACAAAGGACAAGAAATTGGGGCTGTGTGGATAGTGCCTACTGCAGCATTAAAATTTTTAGGAGAGAGGGGGAGGGTGTTATTTTTTCAATGATTGAAATATCATTCTAGTGGACGTCTAATTCCCCCTAGGAGGTGGTGCACCATTGTCCTCATGGAGGATTGGTCACCGCTGTTTACCTAGAACATTCTTCAGGACGAATGGAATGTCACCTGTTCTGATAAAAGCAACTGATTTTGAACAACAAAAGAGAGCTTACTGCGTTCTAATACAAAGGGGTTGACCTTCAACAGTAAATAACAGAGAGGGGAGTGTTTATTCATGCAAAATAGGGGAGGACTTAACTCTGCTACTTGTGATATTTCCTGCTAATCAGAAAGCGCCAAGTCTCCCATTTTGGGACCTGTGTAAATAAAAAGCTATAAAACTCGTTTAAATTAATCTTCTTGACCCCTGTTTGTTATGACTTGAAAAAAGATGTCTTGTGATTTATATTCCATGTTTTTAAACTTCTGCGTTCGATTTTCTTATTTTTAAGGATTTTTTTGCCTTATGAAGTAAATACAAGCTTTTTTGCTAAAATTAAACTATTTTAAAAAAATATAATTTACATTACACACTTTTTGAAAAAAATACCAGTTAAGTTAGGGACTTTGCTATTCAGTGAAAAATATTTTCAAAATTTTTATCTTTATTACTTACTGAGGAAAAAAATCTTAATCAAAGCTTCCCAAAATGGGAGACTTGGCGCTAAATGGGTTAACTATGAACGTGCCTTTTTGGTCAAATTTTAAACCTTGTTAAAAGCAACTAAAGTTACTTCTGTAAAGGGAAATGCAATCCCAATTTCTGATTTGGTATTGCTAAAACTTCATTTGTTAATACTTTAATGTAACTCATTAAACGTAGATTAGCACAAAATGTTGAAAATCCTTGTTTTTATATTTTCTAGTGAATGCTTGGTTGCACGCATGTGTTTGCCAACAGTTTTTGTTTGTGTGTGTACTTTTGAAAATCTTACAACATCCATGAGTAGGACAAATTAGGTTTAAACTCTTAAAGAGTGTGATGGAGTTACATTTAAAAACAGAAACAATGTTAATTTTATTTTAACCTACCAATTAGCTACTTTAAACAGTTTATCAGACTATTTAACGCATATAGAAATCAATCACGATCAGAATCGGAATACCGTTACAATGAATTTAACCTATACTTTTCTACAATCATAATGGTAAGGATAAAATTCAATGAACAGACTTACTGCAAAGCAGTTTTCGCGAGTATTACGAAAATGCCTAATAATGCTTAATTAACGCAGTGAAAAATGCTTTACTTCAAAATTTTGAAGCACCAGATTTAGCAATTCCCAATAATTTAAAATTATATCCTCTAGTTCTTAATGTATAAGCATAATACATAATTTAAGAAACCCCTTTTAGTTTAATGACGAAAATAGAAAATGTGTATCGATTTCTAACAATGTTAGCCATTTAAATGACATCTAAATGGTTGTAAATAATGTTGAAATCAAATCGATTTAATGAAGTATTCTAAGATATTTGAGTTCTTAAAACAGCTATTCTAAGTGTTTTGAAGTGCGGCACAAAATGTATTTTAACGTTCTTTTGGAATAACATAACTGAAAACCACAACCCATGTGTTCAAATAATTGCTCTTTTGAAGTTGTTCCAAAGCTTATGCATCTGTTTAACATATTAATTTCGACAAACCACATTAAAATAAGTGTGTAATTATCACCTTTGATCACATATTATTTATCACATATATTTTATCACACATCATTAAAGTGTAAGAAATACTTTAAATTATGTAAAACTCACGAACATTACAGACTAATCCCAAGAATGGAAAAAAATCTAATTTTAAACCCTTAATATTTTAAATAGACATAAATTGAGTAAATTTCGATCTAATTAAGTTTGATTGAGGTTATGTAAGACTGTAAGTGTACAGCTTCCAATTTCAAATTGGGAAAACTCTTGTTCAATGACTCAATTACTGAGAAAAAAAAAGACTCAGCAGACGTTATTACAGCTTTGCGAGGTCCATTCATTTTGCGCAGGTGGCAACTGATTATTTTATTACTTGATGGAAAGGAATCATATGCATTACAGCAAATAAAACTACAGAAACGTTAGACAGATGAATATTTACTCGGCTGTAAAAATATATTTTCTTTTTTCATAATCTTGCCCTAAAATAGTTTCGACCTAATCTGGTTTTTCCCTGAAAGTAGAAATTACGAGCAATTTCGTTGTGAACGCAGAATTTAAATAAAATAAATGCTGCTCCAGATTTCCTCCATCATTAAGGGTTAAATTTGTTGATACCTTTTAGAACTTATCTTTAAAGAGATTTAAGGTTTTATACTTTAACGTAATTTTACTCTTATTATACAATCTTACTTAGTTTCATTTACTTTACGACATGTGCTTGAATATACGTAGGTTAAGCTTTCTTCACTTTAAATTTTCCTATCGCATTTCGTTTAGGTATGGATTAAATGAGATTTCAAAAGAAAAGTAAACTCTGAGAGTTGGTTTTTCCAAGATAAAGAAATTTACACATTTATAGCAGCTAAGATTTATTTCAATGGCATTTTATTTCCAATTTGTTTAAAGAAAGGTGAAAATGTATACGCTTTCTTTTTGTAGAGGAACATAAAGTGGAGCATTTAAAATTTCTTGGTACAGCAATTTTCCAATTTACCTGAACTTATAATGATTTTATAGATTTAAAATATGATTAAGCTAAACAAAAATCTTTGAGAAATTTAGTAATGATTTTCACTTCAGTTATAAGCTAACATTGCTTTGAGACATTTATCTTGTATTCTTGATAAGTAGGGGAGACTGGGGATGGTTGTGACAATTTTCATTTGCTCCCCCCATAGATCCCTTAGTAATGCCTATGAGCTGGTTTAAATTTGTTTTTATGTTAAAGTGTACATTTGCCTGCTTATAAATACTAAAATTTTCACCCTAAGTTCAATAGTTAACTCACAGGACCAAATTAAACAAAAAAGGAAAAAATGTCACAACCGACCCCATTCGAGGGGCGGTTGTGACAGTGCTTGGGGTCGGTTGTGCCAATTTAAAAATTACAGCAAAACAGTCTAGATCACTCTTAATTTCAAGTAATATTAAACGTAATTCAACATAACCTTCATCTGGGATCTGGGAGAAGTTAACACTTAACAATGTGCCTCGTTCAGTTGAAGTAGCTTTATACCAAGTCTTGCAACAATGTCAGGTTTTTGGAATTTCGTAACGTCTGTTTTGGCAACATTATGCACATTCTGTGGGTCATATCCGTGTCTGTTCATAACAATTTTCAACTATCAAAGAAAGATTCCACATTTATTTGTTTAATTGAAGCTTGTTACTCTTGAAAGGCTAGTTGCATGAGCTACACTAACAGACGTGAAAAATTTCTATTTATAAATGAACTAAACCATTTCTCAGTAGCTATTTTACTCTCATGTCTGCTTTCAGCTTATATGTAAGCTCAAAAGCACTTTATTATGAGCAATATAACCTTTGCACACGTTGTTTTCATTGTGACAGCGCCGGCCGTCTCCATCGCGTTTACGAATGAATGTTTCGTAGCAAAGACTTACGATTAACGTTGCATTTCCAAAGCTGTCCGAAAGAAAAAAAAAGTTTCACTTCTTTATAAGCTTCTTTATATTTCATTAGGTCACACTGCCCTATTTCTGTCTTCTTCAAGCGTATTATGGGCATCAAATATAATAAAAACATGTTTTACTCGTGTCACAATCGTCCCCACGCAATTTGTCACAACCGACCCCCAACCCACTACTTTTGAAAACAGCAATCGCCATGGCAATACAAAATAGCCTACGGGTCATTCCACGTCAGTTCACCCGGTCATGTAACCCATGTCCTCGGATTTTGATAAAACTTGGTGTATTTAATATTTTTATGGTGGTAAGTAACTATATGAATTCTTTTGCCCATATGTGATCTGGTTTTTGTTTTACAGGCCGTCAAACTTTTCAAAAAATCGCATTTTCTGTCAACCGCTAAGCCTAATCTGCATGTATACGTATCTCTTCAGTAAATTGTGACGGGTGCAGAAATCTTTCAATATTTCCAAAAATTCTCAGATATGTTGCTGAAAGTATGAGGATTTAATAAAAAAATACTTGAAATTTATATAATATAATTTTGTTTGAATAAAATTTGAATAAACTACGACAAGCATTTTTTTTCTTGTGCAAAACATGAGGTTACTTAAGTGGCATTTCACGAAAAGGCGGAGGTCCTATTCAATAATGGAAGCATTCGAAATGAGCCTGAAGGTGTGTTCTATCATTGCCAAGAATAAAATTAGTGGTTTTTTTCGTTTTCTTGTTGCTGTTGCACAATATACACATTTTAGTATCAAAATTTTTGAAAAAAAGTTCTAGTCATTTTCCTAACCTAAATTTCACTAAAAAGCAAACATACCTTTATTTTTATGTGTATTTACAGCCTTATTATGCTACTTAAAAATCATCTTAATCCCTTATTAAGCAGAAAGAAAAGTTAGAAATAATTTATGACTCCCAAATTCAGTTGTTAAGTTCAGCAAAATATCAGATGCAGAAAAAAGATGTGCAAAACATGAATTTACTTTAGTAGCTTTTTATGAAGAGGCGGAGGTCATATTCAATAATAGAAGCATTCGAAATAAACCTAAAGGTGTGTTCTATCATTGCAAAGAATAAAATTAATGGCTTTTTTTCGTTTTCTTGTTGCTATTGCACAATATACACATTTCAGTACCAACATTTTTGAAAAAAGTTCTAGTCATTTTCCTAACTTAATTTTCAATATTTGTTGCGTAAAAGAAGCATTGTGCATGCTTTTGTAGCATAAAAACGTAGTATATTTAGTTTTAATGAATTATAATTGTATTGAATGTGCGAAGAAGAGATAGGATAGCACAATCTTTAAAGTAAAAACAATAATTAAAAATATGAGTTTCTGAATATTATCGGATTGTTTGTCTTTGAAGTGTTTGTGTGATCCTGTTTTCAGCAAATTTAAGGAATATACTGTTTGATATTTTAACGCTCAACCTTCCTTGCATTTGCGCATGTATCAGGTCTCTTCTTATTATATGGGTCTCTTCTTATTATATTAGCAAAATATGGGTCATAGTGATATGAGGGATAAAGAATGCGAGTGGGTTTTCTGTTTTGGTTTGTTTTTTTATTGGATTCGCTTATCAGGAAGGTTGGTTTGTGCTGATAAATAATAATAGGAGATAATTAAAAAGCTAGAGCCCCGAACAGTCATAATTCAATAAAAATAAACTAGAAATTTCAGCATCCAGTTAAGAGCAAATACAGCTTTCGACACTTGCTATTGGAGTTTAAAAGAAAAAAATTGAAATATTACATGTAAGTGACTATGCTGGACTTGAAGCTAGACTATCTTTTACATAAGAAAGGACTATTATCTGTACTATAACCAAGAAATGGTAAGATGTTAAATGAAATAACTACGTCAAACGGTCTGTAACATAAGATTCTGGAAGATGTTACTATTCTCTTCAAAAGGAGATTGAATATATATAAAATAAGTATTCCGAATATTTCATGATAACGTGACTTCAACAAGTACTGTCCGACGTCGGAAATGCAAGGCAGGTCGAGCGTTAAAATATTAAACAGTATATTCCTTAAATTTACTAAAAACAAGATCACACAAACACTTCAAAGACAAACAATCCGATAATATTCGGAAACTCATATTTTTCATTGTTATTTTTTCTTCAAAGATTGTGCTATCCTATCTCTTCTTCGCACATTCAATACAATTATAATTCATTAAAAAATAAATATAATACGTTTTTATGCTACAAAAGCATGAGCTATGCTTCTTTTACACAAAAAGTATTGAAAATTAAGTTAGGAAATGACTAGAACTTTTTTCAAAAATGTTGGTCCTGAAATGTATATATTGTGCAATAGCAACAAGAAAACGAAAAAAAAAAACGAAAAAAGCCACTAATTCTGTTCTTTGCAATGATAGAACACACCTTTAGGTTTATTTCGAATGCTTCTAATATTGAATATGACCTCCGCCTCTTCATAAAAAGCTACTAAAGTGAATTCATGTTTTGCACATCTTTTTTCTGCATCTGATATTTTGCTGAACTTGACAACTGAATTTGGGAGTCACAAATTATTTCTCACTTTCCTTTTTGCTTAATAAGGGATTAAGATGATTTTGAAGTAGCATAATAGGGCTGTAAATATGCTTAAAAATAAAGGTATGTTTGCTTTTCACTGAAATTTAGGTTAGGAAAATGACTAGAACTTTTTTTCAAAAATTTTGATACTGAAATGTGTATATTGTGCAACAGCAACAAGAAAACGAAAAAAACCACTAATTTTATTCTTGGCAATGATAGAACACACCTTCAGGCTCATTTCGAATGCTTCCATTATTGAATAGGACCTCCGCCTTTTCGTGAAATGCCACTTAAGTAACCTCATGTTTTGCACAAGAAAAAAAATGCTTGTCGTAGTTTATTCAAATTTTATTCAAACAAAATTATATTATATAAATTTCAAGTATTTTTTTATTAAATCCTCATACTTTCAGCAACATATCTGAGAATTTTTGGAAATATTGATAGATTTCTGCATCCGTCACAATTTACTGAAGAGATACGTATACATGCAGATTAGGCTTAGCGGTTGACAGAAAATGCGATTTTTTGAAAAGTTTGACGGCCTGTAAAACAAAAACCAGATCACATATAGGCAAAAGAATTCATATGGTTACTTACCACCATAAAAATATTAAATACACCAAGTTTTATCAAAATCCGAGGACATGGGTTACAAAATCCCGTTTTCCTGGGTGATTTGACATGGATTGACCCCTACATAAAAAGTACTGCTATTCACTGCTAAATCACTGCTATTTCACTATTAAGGTTCACTATTTACGGGGGAAAATTTTCATTTCTCTATCTGTACCCATTCAACAGGAATTTCTAAAAGAAATCGAACAAAAAAACTTATTTTTAACTATTAAAAAGTAACCAACCCCTCTGCTAGCGGTAATGTCGCTTGATGGCTACCGCAATGCTTTGATACACCTTCAGACAAACATGCTGATACTAACTCTCTTTGCTTCAACCAGGTATTAATTATGGTTTAGCTAATATGACGACTGTCGCAACCGCCCTATGTCACAACCGTCTCCAGTCTCCCCTACCATTTCGCAAATAAAAAAAAATATCATTTACAGTTGCGATTATAAATAATTTTTATTATTTTAAATTTAAGCTAATACTTATACCATACGTTAATTAATTATATGTATTTTTCCGACGTTTTTTAAAACTACACACGTGACACTTTCATGCCAAAACAGCATACTTAATTTGAAATAATACACTTTTGATTTATATAAATAAAAATATATTAATCATTTTATAAATATATATAATTTTATTGGTTGTTTTTTTTGCATTAACCTATATTTAATTTCATTTATTAAAAAAAAAAGAAAGAAAATACATCAACTGCCATTTTTAAGCATTGTAATCAAGAAATCAAATGCGTATTTTACTTCATACTTTTAAGTACGAATTAAGCTGACAGGAATAAACTGTTGATTTCAAAAAAATTTTTCATAATTTGTTGAACTTACTAGTTAATGCTTAATTACATATTATTCTAACGAAGCAGTTTTTTTTCTTACGAACTATAAAATGCTGCAGCCAAGAAAAATAAAAAGAAGGCATAAAAAAAACAGCTTTATATTATACAGTATAAAG